>JAQFZX010001137.1:0-35370 GCA_034682405.1 Hydroisotoma schaefferi | reverse complement strand
CATAAAATACTCTCAACCATTGAGAAATTATAACTATTGGAGGGAGTTTTTCATTAAAATAGTGTCAAATAGGGTAGTACTAACATAGCAAGTATTGGTAGCTAAATTTACTACGAGTTGGACAAATAATCTTGCCAGCACCATGATTAGATGAAGTAAGTGTGAAACACAAATTATAATAAACAAAAAATAAATATCTGGGTGTGTAAGTTAGTCGAGTATCGAGTTACTCGACTGCATAGAAGCGTGAGATTGTAGGCGAAGATCAGCCTAATTTGTCATTCTTGATGGTAGCAGAACTACGCTAATTTAAATGTCATTTGTACGTCAGGAACGGCAAGATACGGACGATTTCATAATATTTTAATTATCTTCAGTTCAGGCTACAGTTAAGACTAACACCGTTATTAAAACTGCGTCCCATAATTCGAAGAAATGTAACTCATTTTAAAAAAGAAAGCCATATCAGTTAATTACGTTAGATAAAAACAAAAATTACTCGATAGTATTTATTATTACTCCATTCATACATAGTGAATATCAAAGTAGTTTCAATTTCCATTTAATTGTAAAAAAATGGGTTGAATACGCATATCAACCTGCCAGTCCCAACCTTACAAATCATTTTTCTCATCAACGTTATAAAAATCCAGACATTATTTGCATAGCTTTAAAACTAAAGTAACACTGATTTCAAATACAGCTTTCCATGCTACAAGCCTAAACCAAAGACGTCTTCAATTATCTCCAACGGTTGAGATTTATTTACCAAAGCTTGGAAGAATATCCACCGGGCGGTATTCGCCGAGTTGGAGTTCCAAAGCCGTAATGACCATCTTTAATAAAACAAATGAGGATTCATTGTTAATTCTTTGAAACAAGTTGCAATTTACTAGTTAAATCCCACGCCCATTACTTACTATTTAGATGATCCCCGTTAACGCTGCCGGATGATGGTGTAGATGAGCCTGAGCTAGACCCCGAAAGTAATCCGCTGTCCAATCCGTGTCCGTTGTTCGAGTTGCCATTAGTAGTGCCGTTACCAGTGTGTCCATTCGTGTGACCATTAGCCTTCGCATGCCCGTTAATCATGTTGTTTTCATGACATATGATGCTGCTCTTCTGGTAGTTTTTAATTCGAGGGGTCGTGGGTCCGCCGTCAGTTATGTCCAGTTGTTTATTTCCAAAGAGACGTTTGAAGGAGTCGTCATCGGGTCGAGAGCGAGATTTAAGTACGTGAACCTGAACTTCACCTTCGGGGGTGAAGATATTCGATGCCATGTAATTTTTAACCTTTCTCGGAGTAGTTGGTGGGGTAGTGTTGGGTGAAGATCCAAAGATTTCACTTGGTTCTCCCCCAGCTACTGTTTTGACAATTCTGAAAGAAAAAAAACGAATTAGTTTTTAATTGAGAGCTTTCATTTTGCTTAAGTTCAGTTGACTATCGGCTAAAGTAAAGTTGAGACTGTGTAGCATGCATCTTGTTTGTTATGCATCCCTTATTGTATCAAATAATTCGAACTCGTTCTGACCCATAAAATTGTCATCGGATAGCCGTACAGAAGACAAAAGCCGATGAAGCGTTGGTAAATTTCATTCAATAAACGCCTAGTTGCGAATAAAGAATAAAGCTACCATTTAGTCTCATTCATGTGTAAATAGTTGAGGAAACTTTAGGTAGTAACTTGATTGACATGATTGTTAACAGCAGAAAACGAAGTAAAAGCCAAACCGTATTTTTCTCAATCTAACACGCTGGTATCTGCGTATATTTCAATAAACTAAGCATTATTTTCGATATGTTGCATCAAATCTCCGCTTTATTTTTAACTTATGCACGAACTGGGATAAATATCAGTGCAAGTAAAAACATTTCGTATATCTTTGATGAGATTTCAGCTGCATAAAAAATTATATTTTACTTCACTGAAAGCATGAAAATAAACTATAAAGCCTCGTTTTATTTGGATTTGTAGATTACAAACATGTACTGAATCCTGAACTATGCGGAAGCATACGCTATGCTATGCAGTGGAACTTTTTGAGGCGGAAGTCCACAGGTTCCGCCTTTTCCTCCAGTTTCAAACTCATAACTACATTTTCGATTTCCGAACTTGAAAATTAAATTTTCCATCGCTCATCTCCTGATAATCTCATCAATGCCCTTGAATCCTGCTTTCTTGGCAACTGCCAATGCAACCAAATGCACCTTCCGGCCTCTCCTGTTCTCATCTAATTTTTACAGCAATCTAGTTGCCTTATTGTACAAGGAAAAAAGGTATTCTCTGCCGAACCGTATACTTCTCAGCTTTTGGAGGCGAATTGCATTTTGTTTACTGAAGCCTGAAGAAACATAAATGCTGCATGAAAAAGAGAGAGTTTTATCGTTTTAAGCTCTGCATGACTTTATAACATTCTTGCATTTTTTTAACGAAGTAGCAGTACTCTTTTAAAATATCTTGGGCTTTGCTCTCAGGCTACCTTCCTTTTCTGGATGAAATTAGAATTTAAATCAAAATCTCCATGCACTTCCCTTTAAGGTTACTCCTTGCTGGTCGCTCTTTCTCCATTCAAAATTACATTATTCACTTGAAACGAAATGAAGTTCAGCTTGATGCTTAAAGTTTTCGAGTGACGTGTGGGTAAGATATAGAAAATGTACAACCTGTTTAAATAAATTTTAAAAAGGCTAATAAATTTAGAACATAAACTTGAAACGAGTGACCATACTTTTTTAATTAAGCAATTAACTGCAGGTTACCAACCAAAAACAGTAGTTTACATATCTGTGCTCAGCGGACGAAAAGGACGTTAACGTTGGGAAATAGTAGGTTTCATCAACCATTCCATTTTTCGAATAAAATAAACTGAGAAGAATAAGTCTCAATTTAATTTAATGGAGTGATAGAAAATTAACTACAAGAACTCGTTATCTTCCAATTCTATTGTCAAAAACGAGAGGATAGAAATATAATTTAGCATATGCAGCCAGCTCTCTCGTGAATTCTTTTAAATCTTCAATGAATCATTCCGCTGTGTTCAACGAAAGTTTTAAATCAATACTTACTTTGAAATTAGCCAAACAATACTAATATATGGCTCACCAGACTACAAAAACAGAAATCGGACTTCTACTCTAGACAAAATAGATGAAATAAGGTATGAAATGAAACCAATTCGATCTGTTAATGACTCTTATTTGCATCGCTATTTATTGTTCAGAAACCAGCAAATCTCATTTGCCCCAATAGGGACAAGGGCCCCATGCTACAGCTACAAGCAATACACTTTGTTTGCTTGGAAACTTTGCTTCCGCATGAAAAATTTATATCCAGTCTGCAGTTTTGAAACATGAAATAAAGCAACAGAAATGAGCACATTTCATCCTTCATCAGATCACCTACCTCTCTCTCTCTGTAATACCGTTTAATTCATTCAATTAGACTGAACTTAATATTTAATCAATTCTCATCCTCACGTTATATCGCAACATGAACTCTGCAGAAAAACTACTTAAAGTTTTTCAAGGTTAAAAAAATATTTACAGACAGCGTCAACATTAGTCATGGAAAACAGAGTTCAGTGAAATATACAAACCCGTTATTTCCAACGATTCAACAGTTTATACAGAAAAAGGTACCTTGAACTTGAGCTAGAATAAAGTTATGAATGAAGCCCAGCTTAACTTAGATCGACTTTTACTACAACCAACTTCCAACTCCATCCTACTCTCTTCCGGATAGAAACTCACCATACCGGCTTGATGAATCCCTTATACTTTAAATTAGAAACTGTTCTAAACTAATCTCTGATCCATAGCGCAGTTCTGACTTGTCCCTACCAATTAATTTCTTCAATAGTATTTACATTAAAACCTCCTAAACTATACACTTGCTTAGTCGAAAAGTCTCAAAGCATACATCAACGTACCTTTTTTTCCCACAGCCGACTTTATCCAGTTCCACATGACGGTAATGGGCATAAGCAGCCATAGTTCTTGTGGTCTCACTATTAAAAAAGAAGAAGATCCTTGATTCTTTGATAAGATGAAAGAACTTGAATGACGAATCTCCACTTCGTGTAAGATTTCAGGTAGGCCAAACGCTCTGTCAAACGGTCAGCAGTCAGCCTAAAAAAGTAGCTTGTTAGTAATTTCCACAAGTATTCCTCTTAACTTGATCAGACAATTTGTTACACTCAAAAGGAAAACTCTTCCAGTTCCTCTCAAAAGCTTTTAAACGTCGTCACCACAACCTTTACCATGAATAAAAACCTCCAGAATATTTTTTCTTTCCCGTCCGACCAAAAATAGACACGTATCGTCCAGGACGACGGCAAATCTGCTCAAAATACACCGTACCGTCTGTTTCAAATCTTTCCGAGAGAACCTTCCCCCTTCTACGTTTACTGTAAAGAAAAAATCAGCCCACTTTTAGCGATTTTAACGTGTATCCTTTCCAAGACTGACTTTAACGTTACTTTCAAAGTTGGCTTACGCTTAAGTTGAACGTTGTATTCTAAAGACAACGATTACAAGAGGGTCGCTTGGGTAGTGAAGCCGAATAAGCTCAGGATGAGACTGAGTGGTTTGTATGGCCAAGAAGAGATATAAGTCAGGAAAATGTGTAGCATAAACACTGGTAGTTAGTTAGCTAGCCATTTCGTCCATAACAGAGTTCTGTTGCATAGAGAGCTAAAAGGTACATTCGAAATGCAGTAAAAGTATCGTAAAAGTTTACACCAAAACAGGCGAGACTCTAACCCTTCTTCAAGTTATAAAAGTGACTTGCTACCATTCCAAACTCATGTTTGAAACTCTGATGCGAAACGTGCTCTTCTACCTATGCAACCCTAATCCATTCCACTGCATCTTTGCAGGCAGAACATCCTTATAGTGCAAGAAGTAATTGACTCCTACCTCGTAAATGAATGTACCATGAGGTATGATTATTTGAAGTACATAAGAAAGAATAAGACAGCGTTTGATAAACGCTTGAATTCACATTGTTATTAAGATCTTGATGCTAGGTTGGAGAGACTGATGAGCCTTATCTCCTATCCATATTATACCTTAGTTTTTTAAACAGCAGAAGGAAATATTGCTGAAAAAAATTTAAAGTACTCAAACTCAACTTATGAGAATCCTGCATTTCTATTGCATCGTTTACATACAAACATGAGTTTTGACTCCACAACGATAATAAGGACTTGGAGTGATAATATTTTTGGTTCTTGAAAGAAAAAATTGATAAAAACTTCACTTAAATAAATTAGGACTCAGAGACATAGTTTAAGGTACCAATTTATTTTTAGGACAGGAAAGAGAGAGGCATATTTGGTTTTATAGCCGATTTACAATAAATATCCATCAACATTCCGTGTTAACGTCTTAAACTAAGGACTACTCGTGAGTAGTTGATAAAATTATAAATGAAAAACTTTGAGAGAAATTATAAAGTTTGATAAAACTGATTAGATAGTAGCACATAAATATAAACTAAGTTTTCCTTTCCTTTCTAGTCTGTCTGATGTCGTTCCGAAAAGATCAGCATCTCCCTTTTTACCGTTTAGGATCTGGCTGGAACTGACAATTGTAGTAGTTTTCAAACCAAATTCTGCTTATGCATTTAAAACATACATAAGATTTCAGTAATCTGCGGAAGTAATAAACCTAAAATCCGACCTCTACAACACAACTTTACCCCAACTTACAAACCATGATACATTCAATAAACATCCAATCATCCAGCCTGTATGGTGTCCGACATTTCACCAACACAATGTTCACTCATCCACCAACCACCACGGCCTGTTATTACTGTCAGCTATACGAACTGGCGTTGAGGGATTAGGATTTGGGGAGCATTATTATAAAAATCCGGATGAAATTATCTGCAAAGGGGAACTATTCCAGACTCCAATCTCCAACCAACCAACCCAACAATCAACCGAGCTACCAACCATTGCAAAATGCCATTTTCTAGAGATAAGTTGAAACAACAGTCAGTCTTTTTTGTTACCATCATACCGACTATTTGTCATTGGATCCAATCTTGTTACAAAAATTCGTGAGGATGATCAAGCAGCCTAGAGAAAATTACTGGAACTGTAGAAGAGGGTGAGTTTCAAGATGAGATGAGGGATCTAGTTTTATTTTTGTAGTTACATGTGCTGAATACAGAGACAGAGACATAATAATGATGCTACACAAAGTACTGATAAATGCAAGGGTGGGATGGTTGATGGAATTACGTTGTAATAAAATAAGGTCCGCCGATCATACACATTTGGAACATCAACCAGCCCCTTCTCCCCTCCCTGCTGTTTTGCTGAGGAAAAATTGGATAGAAATCAGGGTCAAAACGTATTCTTGTATCAAAAACATCCCTCCAACTTCCAACTTTCCACTCTCACTATTTCTCATGCACTTTTAGCAGATAGTGATACTCCTGGACTGAATCAATTGAGAATATTATTGAGATACAGTAGCAGAAAACAGGAATCGTATTTATATGTATTTATTTATATGTATCATTCCCTTGCTTCTTCCATGTAAGAAAACAAGAAAGCTATATCAAATTCCCGAAAAATACACATAGATTATGTGGCATCGTTAACTGAGATGGAGAAGTTGTATTGTGTATGGATCATCCCCCGGCTCATGACCACGACACATATTGTTCCTCTGACTGTATCTCACCAGCTTTTGCTGCTGCAAGACAATTACTATTTAAAATCGAGCATAATTCGACACTTAGTTAGTCTATACTTTTCTTCAAGAAGACTTCACTACTTACTACTAAAGTACGTAAGACGTAACAGAGTAGGAGAAACGGTTAATTCCATCTTCATCATCATTCATCATCATCATTCCCCTCAACCTCATCATATCACCATTATTATCCTCATCTTTAGAGGTGTAAATCAGACAAGATCTCTGATGCACTTGTTTGTTTTTAACTAACTAACGGAAGATAATCCGCTGCTGAGTTTCAGACTCTTAGACTCTTCCAATGCATACTATACTAGTACTCCCATTATTTTTAATCCTTTGTTCACGACAAACATTCATCCCGATTTTTCTGACTCATATACTGTTGACTTTCAATGGTACATCGAACACTACCATACTTCTATAGCTCTAGCCCAGTGTTAATGATGCTAATACTACGAGATCAGCAGAATGCATTGCATACAAATACATTGAGAGTAAAGCATGTAAAACTTTTCTGGATTCCTCTCTAGGATCATCTTCACTCTTTCCCCATTGCCCGTTGAGTTACTCGTGAAACTAATTTCATAGGATTTTTTACTACCCAAAAACGTCAGCCAGTTAAAATGAAACTAAACCACGAAAACAGTATGAAAAAATCCATTGTCAAGATTCTCCTGTAGCCTCGACAGGTGAGCTGTAGAATAGAAACGAGGAATCCTTAAGAATGATGCACCTGTGAGTTGGCTTTGTCGCTGATATACTTTTTCTTCTGATACCAACAATCTCAGCTATTAACTTATCTTTACTACTTTGTGTGCAGCAAGTGAGAATATGGTTGGATGAGTAATATATTTAGATTTACCACTACTATAATCTAGAATGCAACTCTAGACAACGGCACAACTTGATTTTTTGGGTAGCATGAAGGATTTTGGTTTACCCAGCTCAATAGAGATACACTTTGATGTAAATATAATATGCTTCTTCCTATTTGACAAAAAAAGGCTAGATCTGAGCTTGTTTACATTCATTTTAGGTCATTATAAGATCTTGGCTTTAGAATAACTGAACTGAATTTGGTTTTTGTCTTTCTGGAAAAAATCTTAGATGGATTTAGTTTAATAGGGTCATTTTCTCACACTTTTCCTCCACTGCATGACCAGGATGTACAGCCAACCTATTGTTAGCATATCTGTAATAGCTTGACCTCTAATGTTGGCCAATTTAATGGTCCTGTGAGGTCAAACATAAGCTGTGCTGTCTTACAATGCAATTTAGCATTGCGCTTCTCCTCTCTAATCTACCGAAACATACATTTAAAATCAGCAAAATGCACTCCAGGTATTTAAAAACCATGGAACGTTAGACGCAATGATTTAAAACAAGATTACTTAATGTGCATATGTTTGCCGTACGGTTGATACATCAGCTCAGCTTGCTAAAGTCACCTGAACGACAAAATATTCCAACTTGTCTACTTCTGAAGTGTTTCATATCTATAATCAGCGTTTTGCATGCGTCTCATCTCACATACGTGTTTTCACAAAAAATAAGCTCTGCGACTGAAATTTTAACAAAAAGACTTCCAGTTTAAAGTACACGACATCTAAAAACATAAAATAGACCTTAGCTGGTATATTCTAGTGCATTGGGCCTTTTGTGCTATATAATAAACACTAAAGTTATAGATTATTCCGGTCACAATGCTTCATATGAGACAATAAGAAAGCACATAAACCATTTAAAGCCATGAGTTATCTTATAAAAATGGTTTATTGCCACCAACATTACACCACGACACAGTTTCAAATTACAGCTAAGGAGCTTGCAAGTTTTTAGAGAATAACAACCCTTAAGTACCGCTCCACCGTTGACGGAACAGCATTATGAAATGTAAAGCCAACAACCGAAAACTGGAAGGGAACAGCCTACAAGAAATAATTTACAAGAAATATGCATGCCTTGTAGATCTTCATCACAGGTTTATCCCTCTCTGTGTCAAACATATTATGCAGTGCCTGCAGCTTAATACAGGAGGAGGATGATGATCAACTATTTGAAGTATTCTTAGCTCTTATGATTACTAAAAAACGAGGTTCATTGTCAATTGTGGAAGATCACTATGAAGCTCAAGGAGGAATTGAACACTTGAGTTTAGTTACCCAATAATATTATGTACTACGAATCTGTAGAAACTATTTACTAACATTGTGCCTTTCCATACAATGCTCAAATTCTAGTATACTCAAACCCATAATCGTGCATCTCTCAAGTCAAGTCTTGCCTAGTTGCAGTCGTAAATGTTTGTGTACTCATATTGTCAAAATGTTATTATTGTTGCTGTTCTTAATTGTACTCACGGCTTGAAGAATGTATGCATGGACGGAGGAACTATGTTCTATGATCCGTAACGGATTTGGTATTTTTATTTCCACCTCTTTGTTGTATTATTGTACATTATTCTTGTGCATAAAAGAGAGTTTCAAATAAAGAGGATAGGAAGTTATTTATAAGTGAATGGATAGTAAGCGGTGAACTTCACGTTAACCAAAACGACTACAGGTTAAATTAGGCTTGGATTATTATTGCTACAAACTGCCTCTTATCTTGTCATTTCACTTCCATTGCATGCAATATATATACAAAGATTTTAACATTGATAACAAGAAAAGAGTCCACCGAAAAATTCGTGGTGGTCGGGTCAATTTTAAGTACTATTAACGTTGCCCTCGGCAGATTTAACTAAGCAGACTATAATATAGTTTAAAGAACTATAAATTTAAATAAATGGTCGTTTTCTCTACTTGACTTATTTTATGTTGTTATTAGATAAAGAGATACAATCACGAACTTGTTGTACGGTTAATTTTAAATTGCTATTTCGTTTCCCGTAAAAAGCAAACAAGTTGTTTTAAAATGCCAATTTTTAAAGTTTAAAAGTAGGCTGGTGCGTTTTGATTACATTGTTATTGCCAAAAATGAGCTAAATCAAGAGCCTGTCATTTATTCGTGTCATCCCTTACTCAAAAAATACTTTACTACCCATTATTAACCCACCGCTTTGTTTATTTAGAGTATCAATAATATTAACCAACAACCACCCACTTTACATGACCAAGCCCAGGGGTACACTTCACCTTTCCAAAATTAAGAATGATTGTTAAAAGCACACGTAACGTTGTTCAAACAACCTTATCATAAAATCTTCCCCCAAACCAAACAACAATTATTGTACAAAAATAAAACTAATTCCCCTTCAGTTATTTTCACTTTGCGGAAACCTAAACAAATTTTGGGACATCATGCACATTTATGAGTGATCATAAAATAAAATGAGATGTCAGACTTACAGCCTTTCAAAAGGTTTACCTGTGATCTTTCTATAAAAATCACCCGATACTAAATAAATCAACCAACCTGACTACCTGCTACCTGTCCGTAATCATTCATTCATTATTCCACCACGTACCTTCATTTCAGGGTGGTTAGAAAGGGTGAATGAAAATAATAATCTCTACCTCTAAACACACAGAAAGTATAAATAGATGCGTAGATTGACGTGAACCGATTAAATAAAACACGAGTTCAAATTTAATACCCCAAACCTTCCCCTCTATCGCAGCAGATAGTAAGAGAATATGAATCATGACAACATCAACGCTGGCAGTGCAAGTTTTTTTCAATAATAAAAGTACATTTTTGTGCAGCAAGAAATGAGTCAGTAACCGGAACAGGCCGTGCATACTCACACTTTCATCAGCAAACGAAAGAGCAGCACATAGCACATTGCACGCACAAAGTTAATGACAGTCCTTTTTGCATATCCTGTCTAAATTCTTATTTCTCTCTCACTTTTTTACGCTACGCTACGCATTTCTCTTGAGCATTGCATGAGTTTTCAATGTAAAACATCAAACCAAACCTGCAATGATCCTAGACTTCCAGAAAACTACCTCAGCTGCCGCTTTTATGCTGACAGTTTTTTTAAGCTAAACTAAAGCCAAGAAAAATAAAATACCATACATCATACCCAGCATCTTGGTAGCAAGGAAACAAACAGTAAACAAAAAAACGGAGAAAAAATCCCTACATTTGGCTACTTTAGCTAAAGTAAGCTGCAACCAGTATAATGTGGGTATGTCACCCTCTCCTTCCTAAGCTTGTTATGTATTCTTAGGTAGTACTCTCCACTTCTATGTGAGTTAGTGACTGACAAGGGCTATAAAAATATTAGCAAATGACTCAAGAGTAAGTAAAAGTAAAAGTGTAAAAGTATATGATTTAAAGTTGGATAGAGAAACAATAGCTTTTATTACTCCTGGAGCTTAAACCGACACTCGTTTTGTTAAGCTAGCTCTCTAGAACCTAGATGTGTGTGAATTATAATCTCAAGTCCAGGAACAACGCAATGTTTGTAACTAGGAACAAAACGAGGTAGTTTCGTAGTTGAGTGAGGGGTGGTAAAAGTCAATGCTAGTAGTAGAGTTTTATTTATAAATCTATATGTACTATTATAGGATGCATTTAGTCTATGCCTACTCACAGAGTTATTTGCAACTTCCATTGACCATGCACATGCACCTCACGGACTAGATAGAGTTTACTGAAGCCAACAAACCGAGTCATACATGAGCTTTTTGTCCAGAATAATTTGTTCATTTTGATATACAAAATGGAGACAACACCTTTCCATGACTGTAATAAAAGCACAGGATGCGTATTTAAGGTTAGTGCTCTACAGAAAAAACCTAGGTATTACTAATGTCGCACTTACTGCGTTGACTGCGTACGGTAATTCGAATCTCATGGATGGATGCGTGAATTAAGAATTTACAAAAGCAAGCCACTTTTCTTTTCTGTTAGGGTCGAATAGGGCAAATTAAAATAATACAAGTAATTTCTATTTCAAGAGACTATGCCTTTTTGCTTGGTGATTGTAAATTTCATTACAAGTTGAATTTGATAATGCAGCAAGCATGCAGGGAATTCAAGAGTTAGGGGGGATTTTTATGTATTTCATACCTCTATAAACTTTGCTTATTATCACCTAAGGGTAGGGTAACCGGAGTTGGGCTGTGGAGATTTAAAATTTAAACTTCACGTCCGTCGACTTGCTCCTCTGTCAGTCTTTATTGTTGGGGTTTTAAACATTTAAAATGATCTACGCAGATTTAAATGTCTAGTTGTAAACATAATCTCCAATTTATTATTTAAAACAATGCTTTCAACTTCACAGAGGAGTCCGCCCGTTAGTTTCCCATCAATATGCAGCTTTTAAAGTTTATGATGATTTAACTTGCGTTGAAAAAATTCTGTAATATAATGAATGACTCTGTGACTGTCAATGCGTTTGTTCGATTGGTATCTTTCATCTGTATCTATATGTTTCATCTACTGACTGTCTAAACTAAAAGCATCTATCTCCAAAGGCTTGGTCTTCAACCCATTAACAACAGGATTTCTGACAACTTTAATGGCACATGTAGAAACGTTAACTTACTACAAAGCGACTCTTCAAAAGCATGTCAACCTAAGATTTTTCTACAAAGAATAAAAGGTTTTTCTATTAATTTCCAAAATTATTCGCCACTTTATTTTATCAGAATGGGTCAAAAGTGCTTGAGTAAGCCCTTCTTTTTGTCAATTTGTGAAGGTTCTCTTTTCCAATTTCTGGAAATCCGATTAGGCCCATCTCCCTCACGTCGAAAGAAAACATCCCAAACAAACTAACCTGTAGTCAAGATTTTGGTGACAACAATAAAAGTAGCCGATTTCCCAGCTTGGTAAGAGAATTTACAGAAACAGTAAGACAAAATTTATAAATTTAAAGGATCAAAACTGTTTTATAAGATTATTCAAGTAAACGCGTCAGTATATACCTTCCGATTTTATCTGTCTACAGTTCTTATTCTATGTCCTAACAATACGCACACGTCTAAAATTATTATATCCCTTCCTCCCCCTTTTACACCCTTTGACAACATTAGCGTTAATGACATGCTTAACATAATCTTGCCTTCTTGAGAAGGGAAGGGGATGTAAAACATGTAGATGGATTTGAAACATTATCATTTGAAATTCAGAAGTTGACTCGTAAAAACTTTGGTTACTTTTAAATGTAGTGTTGTGTCATGACAGGAATTTTTATTCCCAGTTTAAAGGCTTTTGAAATAAAGAAGTTTTTTTTACTATATAATAAGAGCCGTCTCCGGGGCATTATTTTATTATAAATCACAACATTCATTGTGAATATTATACGACTCATCCGCCACACGCACGTATGCATAAAAACCTGGCTTGCGTTTGGTTGGTAACGATACGCAGAAAAGTTACACAAGCTAAGGGAATGTTAAGTAGCATTTTCTGAGAAAATAGAATAACATAGTACTATGTACTATAATATTTCAGAAAATGAAGCTTCTTTTTTACCCAGAAACTATGATTAAAATTGCCATGAAGTAAAATTTCGATCTGACTTTTACTTTATCACGGACGGTAATTGATATCACCTTCACAAAAACATTTTTTTTCCTTAGTTCTAAAGCAGCAAAGGATATTAACCAAATCTATAAAAATGTTTATCCATAATATGAAAATCCCAGTAATCGATTAAACTAGGAGTTAATCATTAAACCAATCCAATTAAAATTATATGTAATAATAATATAATATTTTTATATTATAAGCAATGCCAGCGATTAGCTCAACCACCGATGATATGAGTAAGAGGTGCAGCGAAGAATTCTGAGTATAATAAAACAAATACTATTGGAAAAATAATTATTCTTGTGGTTAGACAAATCGTTGTGTGGATTTTTTTCATCAGGAATTCATACACGACTCGTATTTCCTTCTGTGAGATTGAGTTTTAAGTTTTAATTTTACTATAATTTTAATATAACCTTGTTTGTTTAGTGGTTGAAAGACTTTTTCTCTTTGAAGTGTTCTGGATATTCCCAGACGACTTTATGTAAAAGTACGTCCACAGCCCACATGCTCATCCACATACATTTAGGTAAGATTGGGCAACTACCTAGTGAACTCGTGAGTGTTTTATTTATATATTCTTGAAGTCATTTCTACCCTCTACAGCCAGCTTGATTTCTTGAATATATGAATCCAAAACTGGGCTTTTGAATCGCTTCTTCCTAGCGTTTCAACTGACCTTCAACTCTCCCCTTGGTATAATTGACTTTTCCAAAGCACATTGCTGGACCCAAGGACCCTCATATCCAGTCTGACATTTTTTCACTGACTTTTAAAGAGCATCGTAATAATTATATTAAGATTGGAAACTCTATTATTGAAGCGAAACTTGTAGATATTTTTTTTGTCCTCGCAATATGAAGCATTATTAATCCTTCTAAAGACAATAATACAATACTATGATACAATAATGAAAGGATTTCAATAACGATACGAGCACGAGATTTTACATTTCCTCCTTTCTGTCCTTTAGGGCGGCTGATCTAGCAGCCTTCTAGAGCACACCATCGGAAGATACGAATACAGATTTGTCATAGATAAGGCAGGTCAATCACAATGTAACGTAACGTCAGGAAATACGACACTTATCAATAGAACCGTAAAGAAAATGAAGCTCGAGTTGATTTTCATAAGTACAGGGTGTGCCAAAATCCAGAAACCCTTCAAAATCCCTTTCCCTATTCGAACCCAAATAATAGTACCCTCTTTTAGTTAAAATTGTCAAGGAAAATTAAGGCTATTGCTTAACATTTTTAGCTCAAATCCAAACTACAATTCCGATTTCAACCGGTGGTGGTCGGGACACGATACATAAAGCAAACTTAACACAGCAAGACATGCACCCAAGCAAGAAGATTGACAATGAATGCATTGTAAATTGCATTTGAAAGCTGCAACATACTTACATCCTTCCCGAAAATAAAACGGATACACTTGAGTCAAAAACTGCATCTCGAATGAAACAAACAGCAAACTAAGATAGATGATGAGAAATGGGATTCTCATGCATCCCTCACCATATTAATATAAATCGTGAGAGGGGATGAAAGATGAAATTCAAGGCAATAATCCTGAATGCTCGCTTCAGCTCATGTTATTGACCATGCTTTTCGACTTCTCGGTGATAACTTTTGATCTACAGATATCAATATTTAACGTTAGTCAGATTCGAGTCTTTTCCCTCGATCGACTTTACCAACCATGCAGACTAATAAATTCTCTGTTTACTGATCTGCTACCCGAAACTGCCTTAACTTTTATTCACCCTTAATGCATCTATCCATAAAATAATCTTCTAATATCACTACAGCCACAACATGCATTCACGGCATTGAAAGCTTATGTAAACAAGAAGCTTTTAGTTAAAACCTTCTAATTTCACAGACCGTTTAATAAATACCGAGCAAAGTTTGTTTGAAAAAATTCTTTAAATCACTTAATTCCTTCCTACTACTCAATTACAACATAAGTAATTTAAAGTACTAGCAGTGAACTTCTTTAAGTTAGCAACTGCATTAAATTGAAGTCTTGTTAAAATGTTCCGAGTTTTGACTTTCAACTCCTTCCATTTCCTCCATTCATCAATATATATAGCAGATAAATAAATACCTTCATTTTTCTCATGCTTCATGACCATTGTAAATGTGTTGTACTACCCGGTAATCTGGTTTTCCATGGTACAAACCAGTTGCACTAGCTTTGTAGGTAAGATAGAAATAATATTATGAAACTGGGAGGTTATGCCTATATTATGAAATGTGGTGCTATTCGTAAGCTTACAAAAGTAAGCGGAGCCTTAACGAAAGGATTATACGACCTGTAAGAAAAAGACTTGCAGGCAAGCATTTGGTACGACTTTTAGGAAAAAGACTTCTAGGAAAAAGGCTTTTAGACATTTTTTTCTAGAACGACTTGTAGGTATTTTTTTTTCAGAACGACTTCATGGATTGGAATAATAAGATATGAAATAAAGAGTTCAACAGAAGGTAATATACAATGCTGATAAATATTTATGGTTAATATTTCCCTCATTTAGTATAAATATGGTATTAATGGTGTAAGATAAGTAGCGGCAGTGTTACGGGTGATAAATATGCAAAGTATGTCGTATGAAAATGTACAAAACAAGCCGTGGTTAAGTGGTCAATTTCATGTTCACTTTTACTACACTTAGTGACGAATATAACGATTGTATTGTTTCTCTTTATTAAAAGTACAAAATGGAGAAAAGTTCAGTAGCAGTAGTGGCAGTAATTAATCAAGCAGAAGTGGTAGTTGTATTTGAGTAAATGAATGAAAATCCAAAACAGTTTTATGGAAATATACGAATGAATGAGATTAATATGGGTATGGACAACGTTTTTCGTAACTGAAAATGCACACACGTTTAGTGGGGTCCAGGGTTTGCCTACATGTCTTTTTCCTAGAAGTCGAGGGTTTGCCTACAAGTCTTTTACCTACATGTCGGATTACCAACGAAAGCATTTCTGCAACAGCGACACAAAATACGCACTAAATTGGCATGTCCTGTCAATTTTAACTTAATTCTAGTGTTTCCATTCCATACGTCAATAAACCCTGCGGTAAAAGTAACTGGTCCCAGTAGCAACCGTCAGTGTACCCTTCAGAGGCCAACAATTTACCAAGATGTACTGTATGGCTCCATAAGTTTATGAACGAAGAAACCCCTATGCACCAACCTACCAGAAGTCCCCGATTATTTGGGTTATAGACTAAAAGCTAACCCTTGAGATCCATGCTAAAAGTTTTTTCAATAGCTTTAGCTTTGAAAATTGGTAATCCGACATGTAGTAAAAAGACTTTTAGGCAAACGACTTCTAAGAAAAAGACATGTAGGAACCCACCTTAACGTGCGTGTGTGCATTCTCAGTTACGAAAAACTTTGTCCATATCCATATTAATCTCATTCATTCGTATCTGTCCATAAAACTGTTTTGGATTTTCAATCATTTACTCAAATACAACTACCACCTCTGCTTGCTTACTTACTGCCACTGCTACTGAACTTTTCTCCGTTTTAAAACTTTGGATTTTAGTAAAAATGATCGGTCATTTGTTACTTTTGAACAAAAGTAGAATAACAGTATTTTGAAAACTTTTCACCCGGTCGGGTCCATTGATTTGACCCCCACGTGTACCTATAACTTTGGATTTTAGCAAAAATTATAGGTTAGTTGTTACTTTTGAACAAAAGTAGAAGAACAATATTTTAGGAAATTTCAGGCCGGTGGGGGTCATTTTGACCCCCACGGGTCATTGCGTAGTCCGATCGGGCTCGTTTACGAACTTCATCTTTGATAGAGTCCTTTGATTCCCTATTCAAAGTTTTGGCGATGTGGTATCATTATTTCTCGACTTATGGAGTTGACAGACAGACAGACAGACGGACAGCGTGGCTGCGTAAGCCCAATTGACTGGGCTAATAAACCCATAAATATTTATCAGCATTGTATATTACCTTCTGCTAAACCTTTATTTCACATCTTATTATTCCAATCCATGAAGTCGTTCTGAAAAAAATTTGCCTGCAAGTCGTTCTAGAAAAAAATGCCTAAAAGCCTTTTTCCTAGAAGTCTTTTTCCTAAAAGTGTTTTTCCTAGAAGCCGTACCAAAATGCTTGTCTAGGCAAGCCTTGCCTACAAGTCTTTTTCCTACAGGTCGTATAATATTGATAATGAACTCCCCCGGGAGAGTATTTTCCGGAAATACGTTAGCTTAGGCTTCAAAAAAACTCTATTGGTAATATTCACAATACTGATTGCAGAAATAATAAACAGTTGATGGACAGAATATGCAGTATAAAGAAAGGGAAGGTGAAGCTTTTAATAATTTTCTGAGGCAGAACTCAAAAAGTCACAGTCACAGACGTGTGATTTCATCTCAAACTTGGGACATTACTCTTCTTCATCCCTCGTTCATCATGAAGTCAATGTTAAGAATATAATCATCATGTTCATCTACCATTTCATGCTTTTGAATCTCAATTTCTCTCTTTGAGAAAAAATACTCCAGATAATCATCACCACTTGAACTCGGATTGTTGGCTGGCTATGACTATGAACATAGGCAAGATGTGCGAATACCGTATAGAAATACGAGTTGTTTCTTCTGCTACATGCATAAGCGTGCCTCTAAATGAATGACGGCTGTCTGAACAAGGTATATGCCTGTATTTTAACAGAGATGTATGAACTAAATCGCAAGCTAGGTAATAATATTAATGAGGATGCCGCTAAAGCATGATATGATACCCAACAATCGTACTAAAAAGACCTTACTCTTGCCAGAAATAAAACAAACAGCAGGTCACAAGCCAAAACAGTGGATGACCTAAAAAAACCATTGGTCTGCCTTTAAAATTTAAAAAATTTTAAAAGCGTTTGGCATTTCAATTCAAATTCTGTGCTGTGACAGTGCGATCACTGCATCAATCATAACTGCGTACCCGCATAAATATGGACATGGACAAAGTCCAGCAGTCCATAAGAAAACAAGTAAGTCTATTTTCATTTGCAATTATCAAAATCCTCCAAATTACAAGCATACTTAAACTTAATTAGTAACGCTAATAAAATAAAGCACCCCATTCAATATTGATTCAAGGCAAGAATCAAATTCCAACATAATAACAGCCAATGTGGCTATGTTCAAGTTAAGTCTTGTATCACAATATTCAGTCAAGTAGTACACTTCTGTTGTGGAGATAATTAAAGAACATTAATATCATGTATTATTACAGTGCTGAAAAAACTGAACTGAGTGAGCAGCGGTATATTATTATGGGCATTTTAGAAAGAGTAAATTATTTGATGTACTTTCATAGGTGATTTGTGTTTAGAAAATACTATACAAAAGGGTAAAAGGCTAACAACTTTTGTTACGACTGACCATAACTCTAACACCAGAACTTGGTAGGGGCACGTTAATAATTGTAATTATTCAAGTCATCTCACGTTATGGTATTTAATGTTTCAAATTCTTAATAATTCCTCCAAACCCTTGTTATTTAGGTAGTTACATTTTTTATACAAAAGGAAACAGCAATTAGCTAATCTGGTGCATGTATCTTGGGCTCATCTTATTCATCCTATCCCTCTCCTAATCTTACCTGTCTGTGTGTTTAGATGATTTTCATTTTAATAGGTTTACTCATATTTAGCTCTAAGTCGGTTTCAATGAGCTATCCGTACTTCCTAGAAATAATTAAAATAAACCCCTTTCAGTCTTTCATGTTGAAGGCTTTTGTCGTGGCTGTCTGACTCAGTTTAGGATGAGTATTAAGTGTGGTCGTCATTGCGCTGCAGCACTAACCGTAGTACAGTTCAGCTTTCTTACTGCGAAGCATTTCAATAAGCATCTTTCAGCCAGAAAGAAGAGCTAGATACCAAAATGTTGCAGCAGTTTTATGCTGTAATTCTATTAGTAAGTTACATTTTCTTTGGATGTGATTTCGCATGATTCAACTAAATAGATAACGTAAAATGCCAAGGAGGATCGTGCTTTGCTAGCACCCGTGTCTTCTTATTTCAAGACTATCTTCTCAGAAAATGCGGAGAACTACCTTTAAATCATACTATACTCTTTTTTTTAACATAAACTAACCAAGGTAATAACTTAATCAACGGCATACATGGTAGCGATATTTTTCTCAAACTTCAGATATTTGGAACCGTTAAACTATACAGAACGAGATTAACAGTAAGCGGCCGGGAGGGTTACTAACTAACTACAATTAAAATTTGACTTCGTAGTCGAATTACGACAAGTAATAATCCCAATTAGTCTTAATGGCGATTTTTCCTACATGCAGCATATATGCTACCAAAAGCATAAGACCAGCTGCACTTTTTGCTTAACTGAAAAATGTAAAACATGAATTTAAAGCTCGTTATGTGAGATTTTAAGTTATAATCAACTTCTAAATGGGTTTAAAGAGAGAAAAATCAATTTCCTCTCCATCACGAACGAATCTTCAAGGAACCTTGGGTGGTTTATGATTACAGTTTTACTGGTGCAACATGCACTGGTATTTATCATTTGAAGCAACTGAACATGTTATTTCCACTTTTATCATTTCACAGTAAACGATTCATCATAATTCTTGACGTTTTTAAGACTTTTCAATCCATTCTCGTGCTTTCGCTCTTCTGTAATTTCAATTTTACTACTTTTACTGAAGCACCTAACTGACAGAACGAACGGAACAGAACTGGGATAACTACTTTTTATAAACTAAAGCATGAGTTACTATTCTGTTTACGAAATCGTAAAGTTTCTATAAAGAAAATTTCAATGTAAAAAGAAGGAATTGGGAAAATCGCATTAAAATTACTTTCTATTTTCGAATTTCATCGAGTTTATAAGAGCTTTATGCAATTGCTATTTATACTTAACGAAACTTATTTACCCACTGGGTGGTGAACCATAGCTACGGAAAGCCTAAGAATTTCAGCTACCAAAAATTAAAAACTTACAGACATACTTAAATAGTCGACGCTTATAAATATCCCAGGCATGCTTTTCAGGTACTTCTGAGGTTGAATCCACTATTATTTATTAGTCAGTTTGGTTCTAAATTTATTAGGCTAAATTGGTTTCACTACAGTCACACTTCTCATGCTCTGAGAAAATCATACATGCCATGCGGCAGGCAGCGCACTGCAGTTTCTGTGTCACTGCACTACGGGCACTATAGTTACGCTCAGCAATATGACAACCTGTTTTTAAGCCTTTCTAAGAAAAATCTGACTAGATCATAGTTAGCCGTAATAAACTGACGGACTACCTCTATGGTGACAAATTCTCACATCCAATTTCTACTCATACTTCAAGCTCAGAAATAATGGTTTTCCCACAGTGCACAGAAGCAATTTATGCAAATCTAAACCCGTCATTAACTTTCGATTTACCACCTTCATTTTATACCCATCTACAAGCTTTCAATTCACTGGCTTATATGGCGGAATTTGGATTTAATGGAACCAAACAGTACATAAATGACAGATCGATGAGCACTGGCCCATCAAGTAAAAGGAAACTCTGACCACAATTGCACAGATTGTGTTTGAAAAAAAAAATGAAAAGTTTCCAAACACTTAGCTAAAGTACAAGAGTCAGAGCAGCGATAAATAATATCTGTCATCAAATTCTTGTAAACCTACTTGAATAAATCATAAGCAAAAGTCTTCATCTCATCAGCAACAACCATGTGGAAGGACGAGACAAGTCTTAGTACTTCCTTCCTAACTTTCTTCTCAAGCAAAATTAGATCCTTTAGTGAGTGAACCGTTCACTAATAATTCTCTCAACCGATCAGATCCATTGCAGAAACTACCTCAATTTCAAATCTCGACTTTTGAAAAGGCACAAGACTGACTCTTTTTACCTCTAACTTTTGCCAGCCATAATGTAAAACGGACTGAGATGAATATTAAGCTAACTAATGACAATTATTGTGAATCGCCGGTTAAACCAAGCCAACTACTATGCCCAAGAACTAACGGTGGTCTTTCATCAACTTCAACTGCTGCTGTTAGCGGATTCTCTGTCGCCGTGCCGCATATTATATTATTTTATTTTAAATTTCCATTGTCATCCTCGGCTTTAGTATTCTTTGTAAAAATTCTCAAATCAAATACCACCAACAGACGGCCCTATTTGACGGCTAACGAACTGCTGCTAACTGCAGCAGAACATAATATTTATTCTAGAGCTAACTTCTTAACTCAGCAATTGTCAGTCGGCCAATCTTGCTGCTGTGTATTTAACTCTTTTAGTCGTATATATAATTGCGAAATGCAAGATGAGAATACAATGAGACCGCTTGGTGCCATTTATCATCGTACTATCATCATACAACGATTAGTAACGTTACACGTCAGTTTTTATAGGCGAGTAACTACAAGGGATGAGAAGTTAAACACAGTTCTTTTGATTGATTTTTGTCACCAATATAGAACTGAGATTTTTTTAATGCACGAAACTCATCCTTCTAAAATCTAAATTATTTCTAAAGCTTACTCTCTTCTAACGCTGCGCTAGTGCAGTCCCTCTAATAACACCCTAAAGTTATCTATTGTTAATTTCTAATTATATATTTTAACATTGCCCTGTAATAAATAAAAAAAACCAAAACAATGCCAAGTGGGGGAGGCCAGGAGGCAAAGTCAGGGTTCATTAAAAGTCCTTTTTATGAAATTATAAAACCGCAACAACAAATCTCCTTGCACTGCCAACTGTGGGCAAGTAAGATGATATGCGTACAGATGTATGTTTCCAAAACCACAAACAACTAACAAACAAACTTTACCTATAGCCTCTCTCTTGTAGGTCATTATATTTTCTGCAATTTTATTTATTTTATTTACATTCGGATTTCTTTTCAATACAACGACTCGTCTTCCTTTCATTCTACATTCATTCTTCGGCAAATCTTACTAACCAACCGATCTTAAGTTTTAAAGTTTATTTGCGAACGGAACTTTTTTTTTTACTCATATCGATAATCTCCTACTTTACCAACTTTGTATCTAAAGCCAATGCAAATATTAAATCTTATTTTAAAGAGGATAATACAGATAAAATAGGGAAATAAAATTCACAAGAAGAATAGCATCAGGTAGCGGCAGCAGCAGGGCGGTCTTGGGTTTATTGAGGCAAGCTCTATTGTTGTGGTTGAATAAACTCTGATGCAGTTATTTGCACTTTCTTAGCATTCTCTTCTGTAAATAATTTATGATGATTATACATGCACTACAGCTACAATCGTATCGCAATCTCCCGTATCACCGGCTTCCATCGCATCAATGCAGCATTTACTTCATTGCATTGCATTGCCTACTATGCGATCAGGACCAACCACCATGGCATACCAAGCCAGTTTCAGGACGGGACTAACCCCAATTTTTGATTTAAAACTTCTTAATGATCACTCATAAAGATAGAAGAATTAGACAAGATTAAGATAGGCTTCTACTTATCATAATGACAACAATAGCTAACAACCTGGTTCTTGTTTTACTTAATGAATCAGTAATTGTAATTCCCATTACTGCTATTATTATGGCCATCTATAATTAAAGGGCTGTACATAATGCAAATGCCAAGATAAATCTCATTTACCAGAGTTTACATACGAAATTGTCTCCGTCATTAATATTCTACAACCAACTACTGCTAGCTTGTCATTTAATGTCTTTTCTAATTTTATAATAACCCCATTATTCCTCACTCAGTTTTCCTGACCGTTAAACAGATTATATCACGACTTTTCTCAACATTCTCACTCATTAGAGACTCAAGGAAAGAATGGAGACTGCTTGCTCCTTGGTAAATCCAAGTCACAATTGAAACATGAAAGTCTTTTAAAACAATACGGAAGTTGTCCATAGCCAACCCAAACAGGTACAATGACCACGTCCACATCAAATGGAGAAACGAACAGCCTCCCCCTTGTCACTATCAGCTAAAGCGCTACATATTATTTTCAATTATCTCTCCTTAATAGTAACTACTAGTAACATTAAAGCATAAACTAGCAATGCAGCTAGTAGCACGTTTACTTACTCATAGCAAGTAAAATCCGTTGGATTGAAACAGGTTACAATACAAAAAAATAATGCTGGAGTAGGAAGAAACCTATATAGTCTTCCTTCTGGAAACAAAAAGATCTAAACAAGAGATGAAAGCAACCGAAGTAAATATGCAATTTGCATGTCCATTCCATACAAAATTATTATATTATCAGCCATAAATTCAGAATGAAATGAAGAGATGGTGTCGGCCTAATTTGCATTGCAAATTTCCTTTATCTCCCCCCTTGTTACATGAAGAATCCATGAATGCACACATGTGTACTCTCAACATGATGTAAACTCTTGTTCAACTCAACCCTACGCGTTCTAACTGTCCATGACACTCTTCCTACAATAAAATAGGCTTTTACTATATTTTACTACTACAAACACATTACTACTTAACTACTACAACTAAAAAGCTAAGGTCCTTCAAAAGAAAACTTTATTTCTCCCATTTATTTCATTACAAGAGCGTAAAAAAACAAGACTCGAATCAAGTGGGACTAAATCGACTGTGAAAAATGCACCTCGTAAATTATCTATATCTAAAGAGTTGTCTTGTTGCCATTGTGCAGAAACCCGGGGGTTCTTCTTAACTTTTTGTACCATGCAAGCAAAAGGGCATCAATCTGAACTGAACAGCATCATTTCATTTCCAAACATTCCATTCCAATAATAATAATAATAATAATAGTAATAATAATGCCTAGGAAAAAAATCTTCTCACCCAGTCAGCCAGTAGACCAACTACTAACGAGTAATGAAACAATTGTTAGATTAATCTACTGAAACGTGCACCCGTACCACTTGTACACTTTACTTTTACAATATTTTAATTTTTTATCTTGCGTGCAATACCAGCTTGCTTACTTTTTGGTACTACTTGCTTTCTTCTCAGTTTAAGCATGCTATAAGAAAAATTACCATCTACCCCGTTGTTGTTCAGGTTGGTTGGGAGAATTATGTCCTCCGTCTCCATTAGAAGAAGTTGCATTGCAGCTACTTACGAATAAAAGATTGCATATTGTTTGCAATAGAATATAACAAGGCAGAGAAAAGCCAACTTACCAGCATGCAGAGTAGAAAATGTTAAAATATTCTATTGGTTTGCTTGTTGCATTTTTTTCTTAGCATTTCCTTCTTATTCCTTTGTACAAAATCTTGAATCCAAGATTAGCCTTCATTCATTTCTTCATTCATAAACTGAACTTGCCATATATCCTCTACGACTTCTCTACTACTACTACAGTAAACAGTGCCTATAGCCTACAGGGTAAAAACGCATGCATGGATTGGGAAACATGCACGAAGTTCATCTTTGAACACATCTCCAAGCCTTTTTTATTTGACATGCCCGCACACAAAGTTAAAGTCACATATACACGTTTAGCTCAAAACGTCAGTGGAATAGCAGTCCCAAAGTTATGTTATCTGCCATATTAAAGACTACTGCAGGACAAGGCAACGAATAAATTCATATTAAATCGTAGTAATTCAATAAAAATATACCTTGCCCTTGCTGACTAATGACTATAATAAATTGAGTAGGAAGACTTTAGCATTGCATTTGTGTTGTAGTTGACACAATGAGTGAGTACCGTAAAGCCGTTGTGTTGTGATTGACTAGAAAAGGATTCTCAAAAGCATATCTAGGGATTTTAACAGTGTTATAAAAAGTGAGGGAGTAAATCAGAAGGGAATCAGTAAATAATTTTCTTCTAGCTGGTTGAGGAAAATACCTAATGATGCCCCGTTTCGTAGCATTTTATTTAGCATTTGATTTTAAATTAAAAATTGAATACAAGAATTGGCTGAAGTATGAATCGTTGGAGTAAACAGGCACACAGCCACTCACTCTCACCAATGACAATCAAAGAGAACAACAGGGAAAACGAGGGTAGGAAAAGGAATTGATCGTTTTTTAAACGGTAGCTTTGTCACGACTTGTACAAATTGCTGCAAAAGAGATGAGCTCATAAATAAATCCCACAGCCATGAGAAAAGTCACAGCTATTAAATACACACACGAAGAGATCTCAAGCTCTTATTATTCCTACATTTTCCATGGGTAGAGTACGAAGTAATTGTAGGAAGCGAGCTAACCACACCTTGGGGAAAGCATAGTGTAGTGTAGTCTACCAACCTGTACCTAACTCATGCTCGTGATCTTCAAACTGAAACAAGTTCAAGAAAAGGGTTAATTTCGCCCCTTTTAGAAGCTAACTAGAGTGATTTTATCTGATGGGAAGGTTAAATTGTAGATTTTAACCTGAAATCAGGGATTTAAATAACACGTCCGACGAAGAGGCCGAATCCCATTATCATCTTTCATAACTATGAAAGATGTACTTCCGGGTTGTAGTATCCATTAAGTTCCGACTTGCACCTGCATCTATCTTTCTGTACTTGAAAAACCAAGAGAGAAATATAAAATCCCAGAGAAGCCCATCCTTTCAAAACAACATATAAGCTCAAAGAATCAAACGACTTATCATTTCATTTCGATTACCCAAAGTACGCATAAAAGATCCAGTTCCTTTTCAAAGGGAACCTGTCATCATACTTTAGTACTGCTCATTTAAAAAAACCAACCAAGTTGATCATTCAATGCATAATTCAAATCCTTTATCATAAAAATCTCCCCAGAGAAGCTAATGAAGTTTCACAGGTTTAAAATCCTAATCTAAATCTGTCATCTTTAAATCCAGGTACCTCCAACAGCTTAAAATTGTATATTTAAAGTTCTTGTGACAAGGAAGCCGGAACGAACGGAAGAGATCATTGTCACCTGGCTTGATGATTCAGGAAAGAGAACGGTGGTGGCTGCATTAATCGGCCATGTCTCATCCTCTCATCATTACTAGTGTCATTCTCATTGGGTTTTTTTGGTTCTAGTTTAAAAAAAAGCATATGCAACGTCGTCGTTCGGATCGTCCTTCTCATTCTTTTTGCATCACAACACACGGAATGAAATGACTACCTTCACAACTATCGGGTAAGCAGCCAGTGTCATATCTCAACTGTCAACTAGCCAGCCACTTATAGGATCACAATTTATAGAGGTTCCTATTCCGGATTTTGTGCCTCCATTAGAATATGTATTATCGTTTAAAATGTGCATAAGTAAAGATGGGCCACCAAAACTAAATGTGGTAGTGGTTGATGATTTCAGAATGTAAACTGCAAAATCATTATCAGTGTCACTATCAAAATGATTCTCTTTCGGTTTTACGCTTTACTATGCATTTACCCCTGCATCTACCTCATTTCTACCTCTGAAGTCTGGTTTAATGTGTGGAGTGCAGTACTCTGAAAAAGCTACATTTTGAAATGAATCCTCATCAAAGATTCCTTTGAACACAGGGAAAAACATCTAGGAGTTTTTTGCCATTGACATCTCTAAGAAAGCAGGGATGAGGATGAGAATGTTGAAACATCTGCATGAAAATCAGCAGAAGCTAACCGCATGCATGTTGGAATCTTGAGATCGGGCTATTAAAAAATGAGAATAATACTTCGTTTTCCATTCCAAAGTACGTGATTCGGCACGTCTACCAACCTAGGAACTTTAATTCTACCCTAAGTATACCTTTCCTTCCAACTAACTTGTACTTCTCGGGAGGTTTAATAATCACTGGACTTAAATCTGAAATTCTTGATTTTAAATACATGCTTATCTTTTAATAACCCTTGGCCACCAACTGTGTCCATCTTCATCTTTCCGATTCCGATAAATAAGAGTCGAACAAAAACACACGTGCCCATTTTTTAGCTCTTCTTCTATTTCAAATAATCATTTCTCGCTTTTCCTTTACTCATTGCATTGCTGCTAAATTTTTTAAAACAAAATTAGCACGTGGGACATCGGAAATCCAAAATAATCAACCTTTAAACGCATAACTTGACAACCTTAACTCATAAAATTCCCCTTCTGATTGTACAAACGCCAGCGAACCTTGATGTTAATTTATTATATCGGCTAATTTTTTTTCAAACTGGATTGTCAACTCAAGCCATCCATGAATCTGAGTTCTTATCCATAATAAGAATATATTAGTACACATAGTTATGTTGAATAAATGTGTCAGGCTCGTGTGCCTTTATGACTCTGCTTCCTTCATCTCCAATTAAAGCAAGAAATCATCAACAACAACGCATGAATTCATCCCTGCGTAACGTTTAACATGCATATGCATCTATCAACACACCTTCCTTGCATTTGACCTCAACCCTGCCACTAGCCATTCAGATTCATACATTACTGAAAACGCATGACAAAATATGCTGTCCCTCTCCCGTGGTGCCTTCAATCAATCCAGCTCTCATCTCATTACTAAAGTTCACAACAAAAGCATAAAGATATGATTTTGAATTAACAAACTCTCACTCATCCTCCTAAATATCATCTTTTAATCAAGGAATGTCCCCTCTGACGCCAACTCTGCCAGTCGAGCATGGCAACTTATCAACAACGATGCCCACATCGCATAAACTGTTCAACTTCGCCCTTCTAATCATAAAGACTTACAGAGTTTTAGACACATTTTGCCTAAAGAGTCAAACAAAACTAAAATATTTAGAGCAATTAAGTTAAATCGAAACCGGAAAATCTTCAAAAACCAAATCAGATATTTAATATCTTCCTGCAGGGATTCTTCTACCAAACTACAACTTACCTCTCCGCTTAGCTTACATAAATAAAGAAACGATTTTTAACCTCAAGAATACTAAACTTCATAGACAACAAGAGAGAGAACATCATGACATGAGAAAGATATGAATCTTCACTAGAAAAAAATTAACTAAGTAAACATGAAGAAAAAAAATTGACGAAATTTCCTACAAAAAAACCCTTCAAGAATCCTTTGTAAAGCAAGCAACATTGCATTCATTTATGCACAGTTTTCTCATTATGATTCACTCTTAACATGTATTTCGTTTCACGTTACTAACTCCTATACTACTACGGCTTCGTTATAGAAGAGAAATGCATACCTTTTCCATTTCGATACTTTTTTTTAACGATTTTTGATTAATACGACTTTTTATCAGAATAATAGTACTTCCTCTTCACTACACTATGTTGCATGATTGGAGTCAATGCATGCCGTGTAACTGGATAAATCGAATGTGATTTCGATCTCATTACAATTTCAAACTTGATTTTAAAACTTGCGTGAAGCTGAGCTTAATTCGAACAATGAACAAGGGGTGGATTATTACGAGACAGTAATGAGGAACTTGCGAATGAAGCGAGCACAGCGAATTGACTATCCACTTGATTCTATTAGATTTGATCATGACTTATTGTCTGCTTTTCATTAGTATTTGTAATTTCTTCATTATAATAACTTTCTTGCCTTCACTATAGAAAAATTGCAGAATTTCTCTTAATCAAACTCATTATAAAGCAGGCGGCTCTTTTTCATCTACATTTTGACATTATCTCCATCCAATTTTACCGACTAGGACAAAAGAACTTGAAGATTAACAGTTTACTTGGATTTGAGATTCCCTAAGAATATCTGTCGTATATTTGAAACTTTACTGCTCAAATGCAAAATAAATATCAATGAAGTGAAGCCATCTAAATTAACCTAAGAGTTCTCAAAAGATTGAGATGGAATCTTTCAGTAAAAGACGGTTGAAACTTTACGAATAGTCATTATTATAATTATTATCGAAACAAAAGACTTGTTTCATTATATTCTCAAAGATAGCTGCATTATTGACATTGGTATAGCGTAAAAATTCGTGGGCAAAAACACCCAGACTTCCTTCGAGGTACTGAAAAATATTCAGTAGATATAATATCATTTTTTTCATTACTATTATTAGTAAAAGCTTAGTTAGTACTAACCAAATATTTCCTCTTTCTTTTTCAAATTTTTAGTAGAGCACTCAATAAATATGTACATCATTCCTCTAAAAGATCTTATAGTCTTTCGTTATGCTAATAAAGATTTCAAACTTATTCAATGCTTTTTAAACAGCTATAAATGACCATTTTCAATTAGGTATTTTGATTATTACAGTATAACTGTTTTGTTTTTTATATCTCACATTTGCAGTTGCTTTTTGATTTTGCAAGAAATAATTTTTAATGAGGGGTACACAGCAACTTCAATAATTCTTTTTGATTCGATCTCCGCTTTCTATTTGGTTAAACCTTTGCCATTAAATCCTTTACCCATCCATCTATCTTCCTGCAATTTGAGTGTATATCATGAAACGTATTCGAAATAGCACATTCCATCTTGAAGCATTAAGTAAAGAGATGGTTTACCGTTTAGAAAAGTGCAAACAAAGTCACAAGAACATGATAAAAGCATTATTCCGAATTAGTAATTGAACTTCTTAAAAGGTTAAAGCAGTTTATAGCAGCGGTATGCAAAACATGGGGATAATATCAAAATCGTACGAGACTCGGCTAACATGAACACCTTCAGGGTGCGTAGTATGCATGCATGCAAGATCACGAACTTAGATCATCTGCATCATTTCCTTAATATAATTTTTTTAATAGTGATAAGTAAAAGTGGTATTAGTAGTAGAGAAATTCCATATAAAATTTGGCAGTTCCTAATCTGATTCCCTCTACATAAAAAAATATAGGTACGTCTATTTAATCAGCTCTTCTTCTTTATGAAGGCAAAAACTTCGAAAACGGAAATATGGATCTTGGCCTCTGTCGGCGTCCACCGTTATCGAAGTTAGGAATCCGATTGAATTGAAAATTAAAACCAGATCATATGTTTCAGTTAGTAACGCTTAATTTTTATTTGTATAGAAATCTCAGAAAAGATCAGCGGTGGTCAAATATGAACCAAGGTTAAGCAAACCAAGCTAATTTACTCACTCCTACTCCTATTATATCAAATTTTTCTCTAGCAAATAATCCTGCGAAGATATCCAACCCAATTGCATATTGCATATCTCGATTAAAAAAAATCCCCTGCATTATTTTATTGTTTTCTTCTCACTCGATGATATCTTCCGTAATTCTATTCTCTAATCTAACCAGAGACGGCTCGGCTTGTACGTATGACTTGAAGAAATTCGATACATCCGCGAAGGCTGTGCAAACTATCTTCACCTCTAGCACTAGCTCGATTCCAAGTGTGAAATTTTAATCCCATTAATCAAAAACTTGAAGCAGGTTATTACCAAAGTTTCTATGCGGCTAGACCAGTCTTCGTACAGTAATTGTCTCATTTTTTAGCCAGGTAAATGAGTGGTGTTACCACTGCTACCACAAATCCATCTCGACTGCAAAAACGGCAAAGCCAAAGCAAACATTGAGGTTGAGCCGAATACTCCTTATGATTTCTGTACTCACTGTGTGATCGTACATATTTTTTATTAATCTCATCGTCATAATTCTTCAACTTGCATTATCCATTCCCAGTGTTTTCCATTGTAATATTACTCTTCTTTATCTTAGGGAATTTTAAGACATGAAATCAATCTTTCTCTGACGCTGAAGGCTCAAGCATACATAGTCAATTGAAAAAACAATGAGTATATAGAAAATGGTCTAATTAAACCACGAAGAATTTAAGACTTAATACAAATACAGTACACAATTGAGCCTAAATTCATGAAAAATAACATGAGTAGCAAACAAGCATGCTGGGTCTTTCTAACGTTTTCCAAGGAGTCGTAGTACAATTTTTTTAACACGAAGAGGAAATCTAATGAAGATATAAGCTTTTGAATCTTCCCTTTGCACATGAAAGAAAGCTAATCAGAAGATTGAAGGGGATTTAAAATCATAGTAAATCAGGCCCATCCTTTTTCACGACTATCCTATCATGTGTACAGGTCAAGTAAAGTAATAACACAGTTTTTTGTTGTCTTTAACGAATCCTCTGTAAAGCCGAGGATTACCTTAGGTGTTCTACACGCAAAGATAAAATATTTCAAATTTCAACCAGAAGAAGCACAAGATGACTTGTCAAAAATCATAAAGCTCATGTTAAAATGACAATACATTCCGCAGCAGCCTCAGTGTCTTATCGGATTGTTGGAGATATTGAAAGTTTTAATTATAACTACAACGCAAGCGGTACGGCTCATAAAATCAAGCTAAGAGCAGGAGCCGATTGTAAAGTTGGTGGAAGTCAAGTGAGCAAATGACCATAGCCGTGATAAGTTCACTGTCAAATTATTTACAATCACGATCCAAGTTGTTGACTGGCTGCATGCCTTTTTTCACACAGACAGACAGTAAAATTAATGAGTTCAGAAGAGCTACTTTTTCACCCAAAGTAAGTAGTGGCAAAGTGTATAGTCATTAAATTCACCGTAGTTATTTAGCGCTAGCATTTTAACAAAGATATTACTGTATTATTTCTTTTTTTTCCTAGGGTTAGGGTGGGGAGATTTAGCGAGACTTCATTCCTATAATAATTTTAGCGTTTAACACTTGTACACATAATTTACGACACTCATCTCTATAAAATCTCGTACCTTTTTGTCTAGCCATGATTCAACGTACGATGGTAATGGTAAAGGTAAAGCAGGTAATTGGAAACTGGGTTAGTTAGCTTCTTTTTATCACTTTTAGTATAAAGCTGGTGAAACTTGTGAGTGAGTAATAAATAATAATGAGAAGAGTACTTTCAGCTAGCAAGAAACCTCCCATTGCAAACTTGTCATTTTTTGTTCATTAATTCTCACTATGAATAGAATTAATAGAACATGCATGTTTTTTTTTCATGGGGAATTATTAGTAATTCAAAATCCTAAAGACATTATTTCGTAGAATTCAAGAATGAATTATATATTGAATACTGTAAAGTTCTATTGGCTTGCTTTTCCTGGCAATAAAAACTTGTGGCTTTCCTATCTATAAAAATCTAGTTATTTATGCATCAAAATGAGCTTCCGCGATACACAGAGTTTCTCTAAGGGCCTTGAATTTAAAAAACGGCATTCTTTGAAAGGCATTATGGCTAACGAAACAAAACATACGATACTATTGATAGAACCCTGCAAGTAATGATGAATTTATGTTCCATTTTAAATAGCTTGTTTATCTGACTTCAACTTTTTACACCTTCTTTCAAGTCTCAGTATGGTGAAGAGTTTAATGGGGTAAATCAATGGTTCATGCACTTTCTCCAACAACTTTTAATTCACGCTCAATTAAAAGACGATCCAAATCTCACGGTCCAGACAACCTCATTGAGCTTACAATTAATAAAAGGGTCTTTAAAATTAGTATACCGTATTTATGCTTTTAATTCCCTTTAAATATTTCTCTACACTAAATAATTCCTCCTACCTTTCTATAAGAGTTTTTTTCAATTTTTCCTTCTAAACAATGATTCCTCATGAGAATTAAAACTGAAAATACGGTATATAATTACTCCTGCACTCCAATAGGTCATCCCTTGTTAACAGCTTTTCTAAAAATATACATATACCCATTATATTGTAGTAAGACTTGTGCTGTTATATAGGTCATAGCCATAACATTCTGCTTTAAAGCACTTAAGTTCACAAGCAAATTAACAACGTGATCTACGGTTGACTCTTAAATTTATTCCGTAGATTATTTTACCATCCAAAATTATTTTTTAGGCTTGGATTTACTTACTGTAAAAAGGGGTAGTAATAATTGAAAGTCAACTCAAATATTTTTAAATGGATATAATTATGCACACCTAAAGGGTTTTCTGATACATTATTTCATTTTAAAAACCTGGAATTTTGACAAACTGGCTTTTATAGAAAGTTACATTCTTAATATAAACTTACTAACTTATAGGAAACTACCATTTAGTAAACTAGACCGTGAGGTAAATTCTAACAATGTAATTAAAACGCTCAAATCCTCTTTTCTGAAAAAAAAATTTGGTTGATTTGGCTTCTAATCAAAAATGGAACTTGTCGCATCATCGATTGCTACAAAAAACAGTGCAGGATAAAACCTTCTTTAAACTTATTTTTAAGTAGTAAAAAAGTTAATCACCCTTCTTGTATACAATTTTAGAACAAAGTTTTTTTTTTACAAAATGCTTGCTTTAAAGAAACATTCCTGCACTAATACGGACCGACAAGCACTGCCCATTATTTCTTGATTTATCACATCAAGCAAGGATTTAATCCACTTAACTTGCTAGTTTCTTAATCCTTCCTACCAAAAAAGAGAAATGCCTGAGGGTGCTTGAAGTAAATAAGAGAACTAATACATAAAAGCATGCATACCTTATTTATTTTTGTATGCAGCGAAAAAAAGCAGCAAAACATGCATAAAATTAACTAATTTGGAACTGCATTTACCCTTTCCTTTTATAATCCTCTATTTACCTGCCTTACATTTTTTAACTCGTTAATATATTATTTAGATTCCTTCCTATATCCTTATTATCAGAATTAAGAATTAAAACATCTTCAGCATGGAAATTGACATAGAAAGGTCCGAAATTTTCGGGGTTGAGAGAAAAAGTAACATAAATATCCTATGAAATGTAAGAAATATAATTTAACATACAACTTCCAATTGAAGCTGCCAGTAAGAATCCAAACTTTCTATTCATTCCAATTAGAATATTAACTCAATGCTAGCACGTATTACAAGAAAACACTAGCCGAGATTGGTGATATTAATCTATGAACTAAATAACGTCCCTCCTAATTTTTCATTTCATCAGATCAGTCACTCTTCAATAGTAATATTCAAGATGATGATGATGATGATGAAGGCGATAATTTAAAAAGCGATAGAAACCACACCATCTATCATTATCAGGTATTATATGATCGACAGATCTTTCGATTTTTTCGTGATCAACGTGATGAAAACCAAAAAACTGCTTCACTGTACAAATCGTACTAGTTAATTCTATAGCTTCTCAACAGTAATGAAAGTAACTCATCCCGCATCAAGTATTTAGACTGATTGAGATTAAACAGTTAGGTTGATTGCATTAACTGCTAAGGCATCACAGGTGAACGAATGTCTTGTATTAAATTCATTCCTAAAATAATAAATACATTTGTTAGTTTACAACCACTTCACTTTTATTTATTATTCACCTTTCAAAGTTGACAGTACAAATGCAGCAGTATTATCTAAATCTGTCTGTGAGCCGAGTACATCTCAATCTCATACGATCTTTAGCTAAGTGATGCAAAGTATATATTAGCTTGCTGTACGTACTAAGCTGAGTTAAAAATAGTTTGCCCGAGAAATTCGCCCTGATAAGCCATAATAATATGAGTAGTTATATTAATAAAAATCATCAAAAGCTCATCATTATCGTCAAGCCTAATAAACTCTAATCTAAATGCATAAAAAGGGTGGTTTAAAGTTTCATCCGCTGCGTCGCACCGCATTCGTATTCATACCCTAGTCAAGTCTCTACTCGAGAGATAAGAAGATGGATAGATAAGCCTCATCTCAAAAGAGATCTGTCCGCTGAATGGTTTAATTTCTGTGACAGATTAATTTGATTGCGTAGTAATCCAACAACCCTAGGCCCAGTCAGGAGCCCGGAATGATGGATGGTGGAGAATGAAGTCATGAGCCCATGAGAATCGGAGATAATTTATAATTTTAATACCGTAAGGAACAGATTTGTGTTAAGTATCAGTAGTTGGTGTATACGAGGACCAAGACAAGCACTGTCACTGTATTAAAGGAACAAATATACTTTTATTCCGTATTCCGCTATGGAAAACAGATAGGGAATTACTTAAAAAGCCACCCTCTTCTGCTGCAGTTTCCGTTATATTCTCTAACTGATTGCCCACTCGATCGAGGTGTCGTCGTTCATCCACAGGAAGTTCAGTTCTAAACATATTTTTTCTCTCGACAATTATTTCGTAAACATCCGATCGTTCATTCTATCAATCTACAACATAAAGTTTGATAAAAAGTATACGGCAGGCGGGGTGTACTAAGTTGAACTACTCTCAATTCTCATCCGATTTTCTAACGGAGTACAGTTTTGAATTAGATAAGAGGGGTTGTTACGAAGTGGTAGAATTAGATAAGAGGGGTTGTTACGAAGTGGTAGAATTAGATAAGAGGGGTTGTTACGAAGTGGTAGAATTAGATAA
>JAQFZX010001136.1:0-35422 GCA_034682405.1 Hydroisotoma schaefferi | reverse complement strand
GTGAAATTCCTTTTTGTGTAAGACCATTTGCAATTTGTTTGTAAAAATGTAGAAAGCATTTTTACTTGAATAACTTGCTCAATGTCATTTTAGAATTTTGGTGTATTGTAAGTGGACAGGTATGCATTTAATTTGCAAACAGATACAGAAAGCAGTTCTGTGGAAAGCAGTAATTTCAAAAATATATAAATCACAGCAATACTTTACAAATGTCATGTAATTGCAGAATCAGAGTTTTAAGAAAAGTTAAACCTTTTTCATCAGGTTAAACTGAAGCACTTTATGTTGTGATCATTCAATGAAAGCTCCTTCTTCCTATAAAGTACAATGGTCCGATCTAATGTATCATATCAGAAAATTGGAGTCGGTACCGCGTTTAACATATAAAATTTATTTTGATAGCCTATTATGCCTTAGAGCTTGCTACTTCATATCCTAATAGTAAGGATGAATATTATTTTATGAGCATAGCAAATATTTCCCAAATAGATTTAGATTTCTCAATCGTACCGCATGAATTACTCCTCGTACAGTCGACTACTGTGACAAATACGAAGCAAATTTCCTAATCCTCCCCACCGTCCGAAGCTAATAGTGGAGCGTATGCTGAATAAAGGTGGCTAAAAGCACAAAATTGGTACTATAATGGACCAGGAAGGGTAAGGAAGCATGTCGAAATAAGTGGCAGAATGGAAGTTGAGTCGTTAGTCAGAGTAAAGTAGCAAAAGTAGCAGTAAAGTACGGGCGAGTTGGATTTTTATTATGAAAAGAGTTCTCTTCCTAAAGCAATGGGGGAAAGCTAAAGAGCAGAAGGAGCGTCTCGAATCATTTAACACCAACGTCCTCCGTGTACATGTTGTTCAGTAAAAGGCAAGTTTCAATATATCTATTTCTCATGGTAATATTCGCTTCGCCCTTTCTATATCTTAATCGGCTGTAAATAGCAAAGAAGTTGCATGCAAGTTCACCTGCATTTTCTAAGGCAAGGAATTTGATATATTACAACTTTTAAAACCTCTCAAACCCTGGGTTCTCGTAATACCAAAATTTTCGGATGGGGCATTAAAACGGGAAATACAGGAGATTGCATTTGAGAACTTGTCAGCAAATTGTTATAAAGCCATTCCAGAAGGCACTGGGCACGGCACATAATGTATTAACGCTTACATATCAACGCAATAATCTTCAACATAGAAGTAGTCATCCTTGTATCTCATCATTCCATTCTATCCGTAAAATTCAACAGTGTCTTTACTTTCTGAAGTATTTGTTGAACCGGTAGGGATTCTGATAGTAAAACTTTCATTCGTACATGAGATCGACCGGTGAATTAAAGTAGAAGATTTAGCTTTAGATTAGTATTCCGGTATAATAGGCTTTAGTAGTTTCTTTCTGAGGATTTCGTACCGTCCCATGTCTTAGTAATTTATTAATTTGTAAAAAGTCTCATTGTTACATGAATACTAGAGGGAATTCCTCACTCAGACTAGATTTATGAAGTATATTTTTCGGTATTTCAATAAGTTTTCCAAAAGAGTCTCCCTATATTGCAGTGAAGGAGTGGTCACACATTTCCCATTAGAAAACTGGCCTTGAAATTTGCAGCAATAGCATAAACTAAAACTGGAAGAACTATCCACGAAATTACATGAAAATATTAAAACAGACGAAAGAGTTAGCAAAATCTTTATATGTAAAGTGGGGCTTTTCATTTTGAACACTACTGAATGTGAATCCCAGCTTTGATGAGATTCTAAGCTGTAGAGATTATCCTATTGGAAATAATCAACCACTAATCGATGTTGAGAGATGTATGAACGAACTATTGGTAAATCTCATCATGAAATCGACCAAGAACTGAACCTTTAATGGTAGAGTCAGTGCCTTTTGACACGATATTATTATGTTATGATTCAGTGTATACTGAGGAATACGTATGATCAAAGAATTACCAGCATAATCCCTGGAATATGCTGGGCAATTGATGCTAAAGAGCTAACAAAGATGTACATAAACAGCCATCTAAGAGTTAGCGTACCATATCCAGATAGAACTAAATCGATATTTAATTAGAGATTACCCTTTGCATATACTTAGCTTTGCTGGAAATTCTTACGCATAGTATACTTGGAAAGAGTAAAATATTATATCATTTGATTTTGCATGTTAAAGTTACGCATGAAGAGGCCCAAGCTAGCCAGCCTTATCTTAACTCTTTCGTATTAAATCCTGTACAAACGTAGTTTAGCATTATGCATATTATATTGTAAAAGTGCTATAATATAAAACATGTAAATTGTCCGCATGCAAAATGCAAAAAATCACCGACTCATGAATCAAAAAAAATCATTGAAGCAAGCTGGTGAGTACTAATTATTAGTAAGAGCTTAGTAAGTAAAAAATAGGATTGGTAGTTGATATTAATATTGCAATTGCATGGAAAACAATTTTTTTTATCTCTTGATAGATTATGTATTGAATAAAACGTAAGAATAATGGATTGAAGGAACGTGATTGCCTGAGTGTCGATTCATTCATGCTTCGTTACCTTAAACTGCCTTGCCTTGTCTTCTCGGATACTGGGAGGGATTTTGTAGAATTTTTTTACAAATTTTTTACCAGTAATAATGTTTTGGAATAGTTCTTTAAACAATAGAGACAAATACAGGCAATTGACACTGGATTCACGACTACATTCAAAAAAATACCTGTGTGTATTTGGACGTGACAAAGGTTCATTACCATATTATATCGTTGTATTTGGTGGATTGAATGCATATTGTATCATCTTTACACTTTATCGACCTGTCCTTAAAGATGACTATCAATATGCAATGATTTGGGAGGGTTTCTAAACGTAAATGATATGCTTGTCTGTCTTTAAAGTTTGGGTTTTACAGCTCCAGCTTAATTGAAACTTTTTAGCTTTATCTAAACCATGCATGCGTTGTTTACTTAAGCAAGTTGAAACGAGTTAACCATGTACTAGTGTACTGTATATGAAAGAATCTACCCTCTCGAACATAATCTCATCCGCAAGATATCATCACCATTAATTCATAGTCGTCATTAATTCATATACATATTGCTAATCGTCAAACCAAAAACTTTATCAAAAATCAAAAATGCACCAGCCACTTGAAAAATGTGTACGAGGCAGGTATAAGCTTGCTTGATAGATACTCGCAACCGGAGAATGGCAAAATCGAACCAAATGTCTTCAAATCTGTACCATTATCGATTATCGATCTTGGTAACACATATACACACATGAGAGCCCTCCACATCATCTAATGACCGAGTATTGTAATCTTCCTTGACCCTTTGGGGATAAGCATAGTTATAATTGACGTTATAGGTCATGTCTTGAACTCTTACAGCAATACGCAATAAAAAAACGGAATAACAAGCTATTACACTGACTGCCTTCAGAAGTCATGGCCACCCTTAGCTTATCTCATATCAGGGCTTCGTCTGTTGCAAAGGATACGGTAAACCCTTTAGCTCTCGGGTTAATTTGTAAAGTATTTTCTATATCTTTCAACTTGAGACTAACTTTACATAATTCATAGGAGGAGAAACGGAAAGACAATCTGGACAAGGCCATGTTACTATTCACATTTCAATTTCTACTTGACAAAGGGTAGATCAGTGGGGGGTGACAGGACCCTTTTTTACCCTTTCTTCCATTTTTTCATTCTTTAGTATTTCTAAAACAAATCGGATGGATGTCTTATTTATTTTCCCGTAAACCGAATGTACGTAGACAGCGCTGTAACGGTTGCTTCAGAGTGTTCTCTAAATCTTGATCAATACACAATTTGTGAGAATACAGACATGGAATTTATTCTTGTGGATTACTAGACATATTATTCGCTACTCTTTCAACGTCAACCTCAATACTACAGTGTAGCCTTGAGTAGTCCTACTATATGGAAGAAGTTAAAACCTCCTAATTGGGCCCCTTTTAATGCTAAAGAATGGCAAGAAAGTTACCAGAACTCAGGGTTCAGTTTTGGAAAACTGAGACAGTCCGGAAAGAAACAACCCTCTGGGGGGGAAATTGGGATAAGACTGAACAGCCGGTCACGAAATTGTATGCTATTATCTGAGGTAGAAATCCTCCAATCTGAGGGATCCGGTTCTGGAGAAATTGTCGGAAATGGGTTTAATTTAGAGCCCGTGGCCAGATTTATAATAAGTCCTGATCAATGTCCTGCAGCAGTAGGGGTAGAGGAGAATAAACGCATTTAACCCGTTTCCGACTTGACCTTTCCAAGGAGGACATAATAGTTTTTACCGAGTTGATTCAAAGGGTTAGTATAGTTTAGAATTAGGAATTCTGGTGAGCAAAGTCTAATCATATAAGCTTTGAGTCTTTTTCAAAGACTTTGAATAAAATTATTAAGAGTTTAACTGTTTGGAGATATTTTTGTTTTATATATTTAAGCGATTATAATTAATGTACATTGCTCAGCTGGGTCTAAACGTATTTAAAATACACGAATAAGTTGACGTGTGTTAAAAACCACTGAAATGACATCAAGGACGACACGATCGAAATCGTTGGTGAACATAGATGTTTCCAACCCTTTTATCTCTCCTGTATCAAAAGTAATAAAAATGAAGGTGGCAGATTTCGAAGCTAAAGGTGAATTAGACGGCGGACAATCCTCCCAACCCCATGTAAGACCAAAAAAATATAACTTGCATGTAACATAACTCATATTTTAGACAGAGATTAAATTTAAACGAGTAATATTATTATGCAGGAAAACGCTACAACGTCTACGATATTAGTTGACGTCAGTGAAGATGATGACAGTGTCGACGAATATTTCGATGGTCACACCCTCCTGTCCACCTTAGAGGTACTTATTTTCAAATATTTTGAAACATACTATTATTTTTTTACGCTTAATGAAATTATCTTAATAAATTAAATATTATTAGGGAGATGGTATAACATCCACGGAGATAAAGAGGTTGAACGAGAGCGGATTCCACACGGTCGAATCAATTGCATTTGCCCCCAAAAAGCAGTTTCTAGCCGTAAAAGGTTTCACTGAAAGCAAAGCAGAAAAATTCGTGGTAATTTTTTATATATCTAATAGTTAATAATGCCCTGACAGTGTATCACACAAGTTCAGCAAACAATAGTTTGGTTAACGGTTTTTACAGTCCGCAGCCTTGAAATTAGTTCCCATGGGGTTCACAACGGCGACAGAAATTCTCAGGCGACGCGGAGAAATTATTTACATTAAAACGGGTTCTAAAGCGCTAGATAAACTTCTAGGGGGTGGATTTGAAACCGGTATGATTACAGAACTATATGGGGAATTCCGTTCAGGAAAAAGTCAGTTGTGTCATACTCTCGCAGTTACTTGCCAGGTATTTTAGTTAATTAATGACATATTATTCTATTTGAGCATTAAAATGGTAATAATTTGACACGATTTATCCCTATCCAAACCAGTTGGCAGTGGATGAGGGGGGCGGAGAAGGAATGTGTATATACATAGATTCTAATGGCACTTTTCGACCTGAGAGGCTCATTTCCATTGCCGAAAGATACAGAGTTTCTGGAAAGGAAACATTAGATAATGTAGTACATGGTCGTGCTTTTAATACGGAGCATATGATGAAACTATTAATTGACGCCTCTGCATTAATGTCACAGTCTCTGTAAGTTCCTACAAGATTCATTGTTGTTAGTTAAGTAGATTGGATTTAAGCGATTAATATTAATTAAACTAATTCGATTTAAAAATTACGTTCGTTTTTTTAAGGTACTGTGTACTAATAGTTGACAGTGCAACTGGGTTGTTTCGTACAGACTACAGTGGAAGAGGAGATCTGTCAGAAAGACAACAAAAGCTGGGTTTGTTCCTACGAATGCTCCGTAGATTGGCAGATGAGGTATTTTGAAAAATTATAAATTATTACACGTATACAACAATTAACACAAATATATGCATAATGTTTCCTTATTATAGTTTAGCGTAGCAGTAGTGATAACCAATGAGGTTGTAGCTAATGTAGATGGAGGGTCGGGAGGGTTTCAGCCAGATAAAAAAAAGCCTATCGGTGGTCACGTCCTTGCCCATGCCTCTACAACAAGGTTTAACAGATCAATAAACTCATGAAAAGATTCCGTAAATTCATATTTTACAATTTATATAATTTACAGGTTATCGCTCAAGAAATCGAAAGGTTCGAATCGGATATGTAGGTTAGAAAAGTCACCTAATCTACCGCAGACTGAATGTATTTTCTCAATCACTGAACACGGTGTAGACGATGTCCAGGAAGACTAAGCAGCCGGTTTATTAATTTTGTATTTTGCTTTCACTTACTCGAAAAGTTATATCTTATTTATCTCATACGTTAAACCCGTGTTTTTTTAAGAAGAGACGATTACCATTTTAAACGTTTAAACAAGAATTATTTAAAAAATAAACCCGTGGTCTTATATCCAATAGTGTAGGATTGAATTCTATTATTATATGGATATATTAATTTAATTACAATAATTGAAATTGATTATGATAGAACAACATTATGAAAAAAGTTATAATAGATTTAAACGTTTAAATAAATAAAATAAACAAACATTGTGTGACATTTGTATTATATGAGAGTATCACTTTTATATGAACAAATAAATAGTCAATAAGCGCATTAATAACAATAAAAACAAATATACAAAGTAAGGGAGTCAAAAAGAAGTCTTAAATGCTATCCTACTCTGGAAAGTTATCGAATTCACTTACATTTATCTTCACTTTACTAATGAAATCAGTGGGTAAGTCTAGGTTAATTTTACGAAAGACGCCTGGATCCAAAACAGTCGTGAATGGAAGTGAGGTTTCATTGCAATTCATCACTATAGGGGAGATACTTGTAGCGTCCTCTAACATTTTTTTAACTTGATCCAAATTCAAGTTAATTAAACTCCGTTCAACATTTCTGTTGATAATCCGAAACATATTATCGGGATTCTTGGACAAACACGCTTGACCGTACCAAATTTTTAAGGCCTCCATTCCATGGCAACGTTGCATGGCTTTGTTGATCGCATCCGTTCCGTCATCGATGAACTCTGTTACGCTGACTTGATAGGCATCAAAGCCAAGGCTCACAAACTTGGCCACCATGGAATATAGATTGGATTTATGGTATGCTGATATCATAACACTGGGGTCGTCGTAGTCATTATGCCTACTATTAGAATTAGCCCCCAAGTAGAAAGGGTAAACTTCGTCCAAGTGCTTTTCGATCCCAGCCAGAAGGGCATACTCGTTGAAATCCCTCTTTATTCGTTTATTTACAAACACTATTCCGTATAGAATGGAAATATGCGGAGTATTCCTGGCTGCCATTAAGTCATTGAATGCATTTTCTACAGTAAACTTATCACGGACGTCTGCCAACTTTTTCGGGTTATGATACATCTGGATTGTCATATTCTTCGGGCACATCAACACGTTTCTGTTGAACTTTCGAAATTTTTCAAAGGTCAGGGTGTCTGCAGTTACGATTTGATCAATTTGTGAAAGATAGTCGATGTGTATGGAATAAAATTTAATTCCTAGCACAATCGTTGTACAAAACAAACCACATGTTAGTATACGTTTCACGTCCGGTCTAAAATTCACGCAAGAATAGTATTCATATTTGTCTCTAATCCACGCGTAAACGCTTTCAATTGAAACTTTCACTTTTCCTCCAGCAACCACGGATTGAAACGTTAACTGCTGAAGTGAAATCTGTGGGCGAGTAAAAGGATCACGTTCCCTGAAATCCGGATCTAATATTATCCAATCCAACTTGCTTTTCAAGTACCAATATGGTAGTTTAGAGAACTTCTCATGGACGAGAACGCACAAGTCGGTCGCATTTTTTCCTTTACACGAATAATGTTTAACCATCTTTGCTATTTCATCCCAATCGGCATAACTGACAAGACGGTCAGGATGGTCCGCATGGAGTCGCTTAAATAACAAGTTAAAACTTTGTAGCTGGTGTAGGTTTTTTCCACTTAAACTTGCGAATTTTTCCGCTTTTGTTAAACTCTTCTCCATTATAGCTACTTCCGAAGTAATCTTCTGCGTTGGCTGAGAGAGGTGGTAAAGGTCATCAGCATTTATTCTGTTGAGATGATGCCTCAGCTTTGCCATCCTTATAGTGACATCCGTCTCATCCTTGTTGTTTAGCTGCAGATTTTCCTTCAATTCAGCAGGAGTAGGCATAGCAGGTAGATTCATTGCAGCCATCAATAGTGTATCTTCTAATTTGGTCCATTTTACAACCGACAAAGTATCAGTTCTCATCTGATATTCAGACAACGTGAACTTTGCAAGGTCTTTTAGTTGACGAAATTTTCCAAGTACATTGTCAAATGTTGGTTTCCGATCATTATCTTTCCAAAACTGGCAGCAGAGATCTCGTACAGGGGTGTTAGGGTTTGAATTAATTAATCGTGTAAATTTAGACTCTGTGGTCTTGGACCAAAAAGGATAGCAAAGCGGGGTTCCGTTTTTCTACAAAAATAAACTCATTAGCACTGAAATATGATTATAAATTAAGGTGGTAATATTGAGATTTATAGTACGTACCTTGCTTTTTTTAATAACCCTTCGACGACTCTTTATACTGACAGCGTCTCTCGGAACATCCGTTTTATTGACCATCAGTGCCTCTAGCTCCTTGTGACATGGTTCCATGCCGTCGCTTATGGTTTTATACCCCTCTATACACTCATTCATGGCAGCATCATCTTCTAGGCTCCAATGGAAGAAACGTAGATTCTCTTCATCTGGGCTTACACCACCATCCGGTCTGGCCCCCTCCTTTACACGCGTATATTCCTTCAATCCCAACAGCAAGTCATCATTCGTTATGGTCTAAAAGATGAAAAAAACGTCATTTATTTATACGCGAATGTTTGATATTGTATTTCATAGTATTAGTTGTTTAATCATACCGATTTAGGATTGAGGTTGTGCGAAGTTGGCAACGGTAAGCTGAGTTTTTCATTACGTTTAACCTTCTTCCCCTCTTTCCACATCTTGCTCACTTGTGTTACTATTTGTGATTTATGGATCCGATCTGTCCCATCCGTCAGCTTTCCAAATGCAGCTATAACTTCTTTACAATAAGTGTCCTGAGCCGCCGGATAGTTTGCCATATAAATGTCTTTAAGTGTCTTGATTTCATTGGGTCCCCATACAAATTTGGCCCGATTCTACATAATTTTAGTTTACACGTGTAAGAAAATAATAAAATAGCAACTTCTAATATGAATTGCAAGATAATCATACCTTGGATCGTCCCTTTGACAAATTTTTCAAGGTCAAGTCTGAATCTGCGGAAGAGACGGAAGTAGATATAGCATCAACTAGTGGAATGAAAGTTGGGTCTGATATGGAGTGGCCGCTGACATCAGATTCGAATCCAGAAGTACTAGACGAGCGTTGCACGCCAGACAAGAATGAAGTTGGATTGTCAAGAGACGCCATGGTCTTCCAATCCCTGACCTTTTTAAATGTTTCCGATGGGGTTGATTCATCATTGCTGCTAGTGTCGTATAGGAGAGAACGAGCATTCGTTGGCGTTAAATTGAGTGAAGTGGGCCGCTTATATCGTCGGTTTATCCGATGAAAGGTTAACTTGTCAATAGCTGTCTTCTTTTTGGGCCGTTCCGGTGTTTTCTGAGGTAACTTGCAAGTTGTTGGGGTAGTGCATCTTTGAAGTAAGAGTTCTATCGGACCCGTACTAACCGCAGTTAAGGGGGCTGTTTCTGAAGCAAAATATTGTTGCCATTCATCGTCATCATCGTACATGTCCCTGTAATAATCATAAACGGTCATGATAGTGAAATGCTTTTAAATGCAAAAGAATATGACATAGATTAATGTTTGTTATTGTTTAAATGCGGGAAAGGTTTAATAATTTACTACCTGAGTTTGTGTTGCTTCCCCCTTTTTTAATATTAAATTAATAATTTTAATCGTTTAAAAAAATAGTTTATGCAATATTAAAAAAATATACTAATTAAAAAGGATAAGAGATCGTCTACTATTGGACGTTAATTTTGAAGCATACAAAAAAGCGACTTGTAAGGTAGCGGTATCTGGAGATGTTTACGATTGAGAGATTATAATGAGACTGAGTCAGGATAAGCATTGAACCCCTCTTTATGGAAGGACGTGACGTCAGGAAAGCTGATCGTTCACGGTTGGATTCTAAATGACTTTTACTATTTAATTCATGAAATATTTATTAAATTACACGTTTACCAAAGCTGATTTTAGACTTTTATTATGTCTTCATTTTCTTATTATACTTTCGAAAAACTGGACCTACTTAATTTTTATACGTCCTTTTAAGTAAGATCTGGATCTGGTTTCTCCACCTATTTTGGTTAAGTTGCAGAAGATTGTTTCTCGTAAATTGGCTTTACTTTCTAAAAAAACAGAGAGAAAGGGACGAAAATGGAAATAAACTATGCGATTATACAAATTGGAAAGATTGAATTGTTCCCTAAAAACTATACATTTAAACAGCTCCTGTACTATATGCTTGCACTTTTAGCATCTGCCTTTAAAAAATGAAATTGCATTGAATTATATTAACATTCCAAAGATTACTGTCACTCGTGATATATTTCATGAGTTTTCTTATTAAAATGTATTAATAAATGAGAGGGTAAGCAGGATAATGAGTGGTAGAGATTAGTAAAGTAAAGCCATGATGAATATTGGTCACATCACATGCGACCAGTTTGTTCAACTTTGTTGATAACGTAAAGGTATGCATGCGTTTTGAATAAGAGGATCAGTGTTTGCATATCTCTAAGAATCCAATCTGTTCTTTCCTATCCACTATCGTTAGCGATTTCATTGAAACTCTACACGTTTAAAACACTTCTAATTTTTCTTGCAGGTGAGCCACCTCTGTCTCTGCCTGTAGATTCTCCTATCTCTAGTAGTAGCAGTAGTAATCTGTCTCAATCGTCTCCGGTTACACTCTCACCCTCATCTGTCTCTTCTCCAGTCAAGAATGTAAGTAGCCCGGTTGATCCACTACCACCACGACCTTCCACAGTCGAAACTATCAAAGACGTCCTTATCTAGATAAGATTCCCAGCCTGGAATTGTTAAGCCTCAGTCGCAGCAGGATATGTAAACCCCATGTCAGCAAGCCCAGAGCCATGGACTCTCCACAGGTAGATAATGGACTAACTTCCGCTGCAAGTATCGAAGAGTTCTCCACTCCTACAAGTGCAAGTGACGAAAAAATGCCGTCTATCTCTGGCCGGTCGTTGGATTTAGAAACTCCAACAAAACTGATGAGCCCAAAGAGGCAGCAGCAGTTACTAAACATGCGGAACCGGAAGCAACTAAAAAGTCGAAAAGTGCTTCCAAATCAGAAAGCGTATTTTCAACATCTGTCAATGATAAAAATGAAAAAGATGAATGTCCTGGAATTCCAGATAAGCCTCCAAGAAAGAGCTCGATTCCTGAAAAGGAACAACCCAAAACTGCTAAAGTTTTTCAGTCTAAGGTGACTGAAGCTCCTAAGGATGATGGTCGACCTTTGACCGTTGAAATTGAGACTGCTTCAAATGTTAAGCCTGGAGCTTCAGCGATGGATCCAGCATCCTCTTCTGTCGCAGTTCCTAAGGACAGAAAAACATCAGACAGAGCTGTGATCTCCCCCGGTGGTGCCTTCGCGTATGGACTTGGTGGTCCTGTTGGTAAGCTTGTCTTTTTAAATACACTAAATACGCTTGAATTCAGCCCGACAGATCTTTCATTTTTTTAAGATGAAATAGTGCTTTTTAAAAAGAATAGGGAAGCCAGCATACAGAGTTTCAACAGAAGCTCTTAAGGATGACGACCCTTGGTCTGGCCACCCTTTAAAAGCAAGGAGACTCTCACTTAGGGAACTTAAAGCTGTGGCTAAGGGCTTCATTTCAAGACAATGGACCACTTTGATCATATTTGGGCTTGTTGACCTCTTTTCAGCGATGGTTGTATCGCTCCAAGCTCCCTTCTATCCTCCTGAGGTAACTATCATTTGCATTTAGAATAGTGTCTCAACCACTCCAATACTGCATACTTTCATTGGGCATTTAAAATTTAATATAATAACTGCTTTGTTATTTAGGCCGAAAGAATGGCTGCTAGTACAATGGGATTTTTAAGTGCTACTTTGGAACCTCATTTAATACAAGTTAGTTTTAAAGTCCGACAATATATTGAAATACAAGTTTTAAGGTCATGGTTTTTAGAATATTGCATGTGTAATGTTGATTTTGACCTTCAGTTTACTCTATCCCCGCTTCAAACTGGGCTAATGTTCATTATCAGCGGTGGTGTGTATGCAATGTCGGCCCCTGCCTTTGGTTGGTTTTGTGATAAATTCCAGAGACCTCTTTATATAAATTTAATTGGAGCCTGTCTTCTTATCACCAGCTTTATCTTGATTGGGCCACTTCCATTTATTCATATGATTCCGTAAGAAAACTTGAATTTGATTGATATGGCTGTAGCATTATTAGAAATTGGATTATTTTTGTTTACAATAGTGTTGGTCTTGTAATCCATGGGTTTGGCCTAGCAGCATCCTTTGTTGCTGGATTTATATCAGCTCTAAGAAAGTCCATATACGTTATATATTTCAAGAATCGAAACTAAAAGTACTCCAAAGCCATTTTGAAAATAATGTAATTTTTCTTTAGGGCTAATGGTTTTCCCGACAACTTGTCAACTTACGGAGGTTCGTATTAGCAATTGATCGTGTCTAAGACTGAGTAAAATAAAAATAATACCGTGTTTCCTGTTTTAATTTCGGGAAGTATTGTTTAAAAGTTGTCTCTGGACTGTGGACATCATCTCTCAGTCTCTGAGCTTTTGTCGGTCCATCTGTTGGAGGAGCTTTGTTGGATAATTTTGGGTTCCAAGACGCTTCATACTCCCCTTTTAGAAAAAGAAATTATTTTGGTACAGCAGGATTTGATTAACTAATCTGGTATCCTATGTACAAGTACCAGCATAATCACTATTCCTCTTATTAATTCCTTACAGATCTTTATCCTTATACCGTTCTTAATCAATCGGAGAAATATTAAAGCTGCTGCGTATTCGGAGGCAGCTCCAGTCTGGGTCAGAGGAAAGGAGGGTTGAGATTCCAACAACTTCTGGTTATGGAGCGACTGGAACCGGGGAATCTGTAGCATAAAGCGTGCTTCATCAGAACGTAGTCACAAAGGACTTCATGATTTACTGCCAGCCAGGTTTACTTCACTATAAATATATTATGCAATAGTTATGAAAATACTAATTAAGTACCGAGGTTGCCTTATGCCTTTTCAACTTTTAAATGTCACTAAATAAAGTAGCTATTCCATATGAGTCGACGACTCAGTTACATTGTGACTATACGTAAGTATACATGCAAGTAAAAGAATGTATACTATTTGTAACAGGGTACACAGAAGAGGATGAAAATAAATAAATAACAACTAAGTTTAGCCTTAACTTCCCAAATTAAATCCGTTTTGTATTTTCTACGTATTCATTTTAAGCTAAAATCCTAATTATTGTCATCAAATCAAATTCACATCAGTTTATAGTGTTTTTTCTAATTAAATATATGCATGAAAATGAATAGTAATAAATTGGTTTGCCAGTTTCAGCTTTAGCATGTTTAACAAAAACCGTTGAACTGGAACGAGTCGTGGTTGATGCCATTATATATTATGAGCGAGAAATAGGGCAAGAAAGATCAATCTTCGTATTTCATTTTATTTTTGCTGACGATTTTTTAAATCTCATGACTGCTACTTTTAATCTCACAAGTTAAACTGTTCCAACTCCGCCTTAATTCAATTCACGGTTTTCTATATTATACGTGAAATAAGCGTTTTTATAGTTTGGTTTGCTATGCTTTTGTACTCTGCATGTTTGTCTGATCAACAGTTAACTGGTTTACGATTATTAAACGCTGGAAACTATAATTTTACTGATAATAGTACTGCAAATGGGATGGATTCGTCTGTTGACGATATGAGCATTTTTGTGCTTTTAGACTCGCAGGTCTTGGACAAGAGTTTTTCTTTGCTTTTACTATTGTAGTAGTTAAACTTTTTAATCAACGATGGATATTTCTATGCATAAATTTCATCAAGATTATTCAGGAAATTCCCAACCTCAATGAGCTGAGTTTATTTAAAGACTAAACTTTTGTCTAATTGTTTTTTTTGTTATAGAGTACATGGGCAAAAGCTAATATGGCCTTAATGGTAAGGAAGCCATGAAAGCTAGTTGATATGGTTATTTTACTCGTATAAACAAAGAAAACTAAAACTTATTTTACACAAAAATGCTTGATGGAGCAAAAAGTGAAACGCGTTGCATTTTGGATAAAAACTATTTTTTACAAGTGACGAGATGAAAAGTGTATTTAGTTTCCAAATATTACACGCGTATTACGTCAAATATTTCCATAGGATTAGGCAGTTTTTTTTCCATAGCGATAAACAGGTCAGGTCAAATCAAAACAGCTAAAGGTCAAGTGGGTCACGCAGGGATAGAATGATATCCTCCACTAAAAGACAAACAGAAGAAGGAGCAGGAAAAAAGAGGAGATGAAGATTAAAGCGGTCACGATTTTCACTCTCCTTTTCCGGTTTTCCAGATATGACGCATACAGAAAACCTCTACTATCTTTCACGCAGTTCTTCAACAATTAATAATATTCTTAAACGTGTATAACATAGTAAATATTTCAAAAAGAACAAGCATTCCACTGTCACGGCTAATATTTCGGAATGTATAAAAATGGGTCTAAATCACGAAAGGGTTTCAAATCCCCTGTAATAGCGTCGACTGTGAAGCCCCTTCATCTCATATCCAAATCAAGTGGAAGGAGCCTGAATGTTGAAGATCTAAAAGCAGAATTAGAACAACTAAAAGTAAAAGAGAAAGGATTGGACGAGGAACTTGCCAAATATGATGGTCCGCCACCGGAAACTGTACTATCGGTAAGGGATTTACAAGAAAAAAAGAGTTACCGTAACTATATGGACTGTTTGGATTTTTATAAGCATATATTATCTACAGGATTTCATCCAACAGCTGCAAAAATACAATAAAAATAAAGATGCTGCCCAAAAACTGATGGGTGTGGTCGCTGAGATGGATGAAGTATCTGTTCGAGAAGTTTCAAAACGATATGGAGCTCCAGATGAGTGAAATCCTTTTAAAGTTTCCCATATACGGCCATATACTACTTACTTTTGTTCTTTATAACGCTTAAAATTGGTTTACTTTTCTAACGTTTTACGCTATATCTGTTTATTCTAAATATCAAACACGAGACGAAACCAACATTAAATGCCATACCTGATAGACAAAAAGTAACAGTTTTTATTCTGAACTGCAATTAAAGTAATAACGCACGGTCAGGAAGAGTAATGAATCAGTGGTTTTTCAAAAAACACAACCAACTTGAAGCAAAAGTAAATCACACACTCAAAAAAGGTAACATGTTAATTAATAGTGTCTGCCGCCGAAGTATAGATAAGGATGAAGAAGGGGGTCAACGTGAAGCTTTGCCCTTATTTCAGACAGATTCAGTGTCCTTCCATCCAGAACCACGTTACCGTAATCCAATGAGCAATGCATTAAGCAAGGTAATCCCCGCATGAGACTCAACAGGACAGAAAACTCGACCTCCGTTTGAAACTATTAAATGAATCTCCATGTTAGGTCTCCTTTTTTTGTTCATAATTTTGTAATTACATGACATTATATAAATATACGCCATACCTCAGGGCTTAATCTCTTTCTAAAACAAAGTCTGAACGAAGTGATTGTTTTGGGGACAAATTCATCCATTGGGATCCGATAAACTTCGGTTGGGTTGTACTCGGGCGAGCTTACACGTATACTCAGTTTTCTGATATCTAAAAATTGACATTGTAAAGCAAAGTAAGTAAGGATAAGGGATTAAGATACACGTTTAAAAAATATTCTATTACGTTTCCAAGTATTAAGAGACGGAATGGATTCACGAACGTCTGCGGGAATCCAACTATCGAGATCCAACTTCAAAGTGAGGTATAATTCTTGTATCTTCATCTCATGTAAGTCTCGGATGATAGCAAATAGATGTTGTTTTGAACAAACCATCATTCGCAGCGTTGATAAATTCGGGAATAAGCGCGGCACGTACTCGTTAATCTGACAGAATCTTCTCTCTCTGTCTCGCTCTCTTTCTCTCTCTGTTTCCGTATATGAAAATAGATTGCGGGGCTGGATTTGCTGGAAGTTTCGTACAGTCCGATAGCACAAATTGGAGACATTTGCATCAAAAAATTCATGTCTGGTTATTCCAGTTGTCATTGAGGAATCCATAACTATAGTTTCTAAACTTGGAAGTCGCTCTAGCATAGGGAGTAGACCCTCGCTCATATCGAATAAGCGAGGATATAAACGCAGACATTTTAACTTATCCATACTTTCCAGAAATTCAACATCCATCATGAGTCTATCTCCAAAACTTCCCTGCAGACGGAAAGATTCTAAGCAGGATGAAAGCGTCGATAGCCACATATTTATTGCATCCGTAACGTTATCATTGTCATCAGCAATTCGCAGCTCCAGATTTTTCAAATTACCAAAATGAAGCAATCGTAGGTTTGTGAAATCCAGAGGGACCAAATCCCCACTGTCAATATGAAGTGACTCTAGACTAGTTGGAAGCATATTATTGACTCCTAAACCTTCAGATCCAAGAAAAAGGTCCCAAAATGCTCTTGAACAGGGCTCGTTGTAATAGCCACCAATTATGCTAAGCTCCTTTAGATTTGTTGCCTGTCTTAAAATGTCCAGAAGGCACTGGGTTGTAGTTGAGATGTCTACTCGGCCGACATTAATATAAAAACGAAGTTCATTATGGGACTTCATGTTCCACCCTATGGACTCTGCAGGTGTGGAAGGAAAGTGGGATGTAGGCAGTCCACGTCGTCTGTCAAAAGTAGCCCGTCTTCCATAATCGATTAGAACGTCTATTCGATGGAGATTAGGGAAACTTGGCCTATGAGCATACAAACCAGCTTCGACGAGTTCGATAACCGGATGGCGAAAATAGCTCGCAATTTCATCAGTCCAAACTGAACAAACGGAAGAGACACCCTTTAGATTTTGTTCATTTAAATGCTTGAACACAGAACTCATAACCTATAAATAATTATATTAAACGCGTAATTAGTCAAACATTCATTCATTAATTAAATAGATTTGGAAAATGACTTGTTTATTACGTCAGCATTTAGAAAAACAGCTTCCGCACAGTTTGATTGAGAAACCGCTCCCAGTTTTAATCCAGTGTCGTCTGACTCATTGCTGCTCTCAAACCTTTCAATAAAAAACAACACAAATTTTATTTTAATCGCATAATTTTAATTCAATCCATAATTTCAATTCAATCCATAATTTATTAAAAGGAAATTGAAAATAATGTACTTACTTCGGTCGGATGGATGAACGCTTTGGAGATCCGTCCATTTTTTTAAAATGGTATTAACGTAGCTAGTATCAGTTCCTCAGCAGTGAATTAGATTTATTAAAGGCGTTTAAACAGCAAGTGCACTCCAGAATTAATAGATAGAATTAATCATAAAAAAATAGGATCGAAAACAAAGAAGAGATTAAAGAAGTTATCTAATAAAAGTATAAAGAGAGGACAAATAATACTTTTATAGTTTTGAAATTATTTTTAAACGTTTAAGATAAGTTGAAAAATAAAGACTGGGTCTGGGTCTACGACCGGAAGAAAAACGGACACAAAGGAACCGACGAGCCGGTAAACCAAACGTCGGCTTACAGCTTTTTTTTTTAATTTATGTTTTACGTGAAAATTGAAATTCAAAAATTAACGAAAATTTGCAAACAATTAATAAAACATTTAGAAACTAGACAATGTCATCCGGTTATAAATAGCTATAATTAAATAATCTGGATTTATGGAGATGATGGAAGCTCATTGGATACAGAAGAAAAAGGTAATGTAGCAGAGGGTGAGCTTTGAGACCCGTCAACTTTAGATCTGTCTCTCTTATTTTTGTATAAAATTAGAAATGAATATCAAGATGTAAAGGTATAAATACGACCCATGTAGCTTGAGCCACAAAGTAGTCAGTCTGGTGAAGTTGGTCTGCTTGTCATTCTGTCCAATTTTTGTTTAAATAGTGTTTTAATGAACGTCTAACGCGGATCAACCAAAGAAGCTTTTTATGAACCGAAATCGGTTAAGGGTGGTCGCAACGGTCCTGCTTGGAGTCATCTCGGTTTCGTCTGACCTCCCGACTGTGTCATCTATTTCTTACCAGTGTAAAAACAGTTTTTTTAAACTAATTCCCTAAAACATTTAAGCAAAACGCTTTCAGTGCCATTAAAAAATCCATAGCCCCGTAAGTAGTTTTATTATTGCAAATGGTTACCACTTTTTTATTTTCTTTATTTTTTCAGCGTATTATCAGCCAGCGTATGAGCCTACTAGTTATCACCCAACTTACGAAGTAGTTCCAGCGTATTCGAATCCCCCAATCTATCAACCTTCATACAATCATAAGCCTCACTCAATACTATCAGACATAAGATAACTATGACGCTATAAAAGTAAGTCTATAGACAACTCTATTCATGGCCCTAAAACGCTTCGACTATGACCCACTGACGCTGATTTAACGATTCTATTTTATTCCAGTACCGTCAATCGAACGAATGCATTCATTGTGGATTCGTCCCAACTAATAACGACAAGCTGTATGCTGGCAATAAGGATGTTTATCCTTTTATGAAGCATCCTTTTATTGTTCAGATAACTGATGAATAGTATGTAAGTTTTCCTATATAAATCATCCAAGAACTAATGAATATGACAGGATTTATTGTTTTCATGATTAACCATGTTCTACTGTTTATGGATTTCAGAACTTCGTCTGTCAAGCAGTTATCATCCAGTACAGATTAGTATTGACGGCTAGCTCGTGTATTTATGTGTCAACGGACAAGTACCGAATTCGAATTGATGATTGGGATATCCTGACCAACTACACTGAATACGAGGCGTACAAAAACACAGAGTTCAGAAGCTGTAACCTTCCCCGTATCTTATGACAGCAATTCCAACCGCTAAATCTATATAGAGGACCGACCTCAAGTCTTCTTCTTTTGGAATTCGATCAAGCAGAGAATATGTACGATAAGTACTCGGCGACTCGGCAAATCTGCTTACCAACCTACCCAACGACCTACTACAATCCACCAGTGTACATTGGACCAGCCCCTGTATAAAGCGCCCCGTCGTACAATCGACCCCCCTTCTTACAATGCTCCAACACCATCTTACTCCCAGGCTCCGTTTTACAATGCACCAGTTCCTGCTTATGCAGCAGCTCATTATCAACTACAATCCAGCACCATCATATGCTCCAAGTTATTCTGCTCATTAATATTCAGACTGCTACCTGGCTGGTTTAGTATGGATCAGACGTTACTCAGCTGAAAAATATAAGCATTGCATTGTATTTTATCCAGAGTTTAATTTTACTTCAAATCAGTAATTGAATTTATTATTATTTATCCAACAGCATCCGCCACAAGATGAGACGGAATCTGCCCACACAAACAGTCGGGTTACGGATTCAAGCCAATCTACGCCCCATCGTACCAGAATTCTAAATACTACCAAGAGTATTATCAGTCCTATGATCAGTCTAAGATTGAAAAGCAAGCTAAGGTTAAGGAGACCAAAATGACCATCTTATGGTTCATGATATTAGCCCTTCCATGCTCTCCATCCTATGGCGAGTATGGCAAAACAAGGATGAAGACGTTTGCTTTATGGGAGTTGACGTGTACGACGCTTGCGTTGCTGACAAGGGCGCTGCTGTATTCTGTATAGTTCAAGAGAAAGTAGGATACGAAGCGGGATACAATAACTATGATTCAACATGCCAGACTAATATTTCTTACAACCCATAGCTCCTTACTACGCTTCTTATGCGTCCCTGTATCAAAGCTACTACAAGAGTGATATAACGTAAGAACTATACTTTTACTTGGACAAATATTAAGGCTATTTCGTCTCGTTTTCTAAATCCCAACATTATTTTACATGCATTAATAGCGCCACCGAAGCGTCCACGATCCCTATCTGTTCTCTATGCCATCGTTCAGAATGTCACAAATTGTTAGGAAAGCCCCCCCCCCCCCTTCATCATATCAAGGCTACGGAGTGTATCAACCGCACCCACAACAATCTAAGCCGATTACTGCTACTAAAATCTCCTCTTGTGTAGTAGAGGCGATTGTGGACAACTTCTTCTAGAACTCTCAAGACGAGACTTGCCCATCACCTAAGTCATACTACTCTGAGCCTACGGTCTCTTATCATGCCCCTTATGAACCCAGCTACCATCCCTCTTAAGACCCAACATCCTACTCCGCTACAGTATACGATACCGTTTACCAACCTTCTTACGAACCGGCCTACCAGTCGCAGCCCTCAAATGAGCCTTATCAACCGGCTCCACAGCAGAGCTATCAAGGGTAAATGAGTGAGAGGGTTAAATATAAAAGGCTTTATTCATTAGTCCTGATTGATATCCTGGTGTTTCATTTGAGCTTTAATATAATAACTTATGATTCGGTAAACTGTGTCTACTTTCAATTATGTCTCATGGTCTCAAGTTGTGATAGTTATATGAAATTTATAGTTTATTGGTTCTTGCTTATAATAAAATTTATCCTCGATTTCACATCTCTTGTGTTTAGCATTTTATTTTTATTAACGTGGCTGTATATAAGCAATTTTTAATTTAGGTTCTTAATCATAAATGATACGAATTTGCTATTAATTCATGATTCCATTGTAAACTTAGCTATATCATTATAACAACCATTTACTAGCCCTTGTAAAGTCCAAAAAAACGGTTACCCTTCATTAATTTAATTTAGTTATAGATAATCCGACCATCAAAAAACGATCATGAACGTTTCGACTGAATTTTTTTCTTGGTTGAAGCCTTAAGCAACCAATAACATTTCTAATACCCGAATCCATATTTGGTTAAACCCTATGCTTATACTACAAGTAAATTACATTCAATTAAATAAATCTTCAGTCCGACATCAATGGAAGTGTGCTCTTTAGCGAATAGCTAAAAAAAGAAAATCCCGTTCCATCACATCTGCATTTATCCAAATATAGTAACTGTAACGCTATCATTTATAAAAGCTTGTACCTTTCGCTGATCAAAAACCTGTACACAATTCATATCACTAATTCGGGAAAGTTAATACCACACTTCCTACTACTTAAACAAAGGTGTAGAGGTACAGAATATGCAGTATTTATTTTATTGATACAATTAAACAATGGCTTAAAGTTTGCAGTTTTGGAAGCTATAGGGATTATAGGATTAGTTCCAATTCCAGTTTAGCTCGTTAACTTTGAATTATCTACCGGATTACGGCGTTGTACAGGTCTAACTATTTTTGGTAAATCTGCTGCACCCTTGTATCCAGTTTTACTCGGTGTGCGTTTTTTCAGGCTCTCTTTTCATGAACCTCTTTTCTCATTTTCGTTAAATCTATTGACAAAGTTAATTGGACTTTTTGATCCAGACAGATGACAGATCTTTAGTAAAAGTGATTGAGGGATTTTATTCTAATTTTGCTTCATTTTTTTGTCTTCCTCTCTAAACACAGATCTTTTCTACCTCCGGCGCACTCCGTCTTTATATTCTCTCTCCAACCGTCCAATGAAAAGCTTCTAAATTTCCTCTCCGTTCTTATCATTTTTTACATTTTCATTGATAAGTGTTACAAAGGTTTGTGTTTAAACGTGTTAATTCATTATATATTGGACAGAGTTTGGGTAAAAAGTCATACAATATTAAAAGTTCATTATTATTATTAAATGTAACTATTTTAAGCGTGTACAATTTGTATATTTTTAGCAAAAAAGGGCAGACAGTCTCTAGCAATTATGAAGAGGAAATCTGAAGATAAAATCGACAAAGAAGGATCGACAAAGTCTGCTCGCCTCCAGCAATTTACAGATAACAGCACTGCCGGTAATTTGTACTTTTATAATTAAATGTATGCGTGTATTATTAAAATTGCCCAGTTATTTTTATGATATCTGTTTTTTATTCGTAGAGACGGACGGGAACCAAGTGATGTTTAAAACAGCAAGCGGAAAAGAGCTTGCTGTTTCGAGTTCTGCTATGGAACAGGCCAAACTCTTGTTTGAAAGTGTTAAGAAAATTGTTGAAGATGAACAATTGGCCGGAGGAGGGAAAAGTGAAGTGGGTCCTATTGCTGGCCCTTCCAAAGCATCAGTCGTCATTGGAAGTACTCCGCCGACCCTATCTGATGGACAAAAGATCATTCCGGCCAGTCCACCTTCTCTATCTGTAAACAGTGGCCTAACTCAGGAGTTTCGGGATGGTATTAAGGCCCTTTTAGACGATAAGGATTATACTGATTTTTAGGAGTGATGCTTTTGTTTTATTTCTGCTCCCGTCTTAATTCTCACATAGCTTTTTTTGTGGTGAACTTGGTAGTAAGTATTATATCCGATTTTTTTTTGTATTTATTGTCCTGTCATATTCGTGCTTTAATTGACACTTCATATGAAATATGGACCTACAGTTGAGATGATGGGCGAGAGATAAATGTACAAATCTTGTTTTTTTGGTGATATTAAATTGATGCGTGTATGATGAGCCGTATATGATAATGCGTTATTGTTTTAGGGTGAAACTTGGTTGAATGTTAGGATACTTTTTTTCCAGTTCATACTGTATGAATTTCGGTTCGTCTATATAAGACGGGGTTTTGATGCATCCACTTTTCTGAGCATATACGACTACTTGGTCTCTCTCTGGGCAGAAATAATAATGAATGCATCTCGACCTTACATGTTATTTCAATAGATATTTATTTCTGGAAACCCGTTTATTCGCAATAGAAAAAGAATTGAAAGTTAATAAAGCTTACACTGTTTCATTTTTTTAATAGAACTTCGAAATGTGAAAGGGTTAGAAATACGAAAACAAATATTCTTCACTTTATATTTCATTTCAATCAATGACAAAATCCCGAAGCAAAATCTCATAATCATTATCATCCCATCTACAAATGTCAAGTATGCATAGAATAGTCTTGCCTTCTGCTTTCGTTATCTTGTCCCTTGAGACGTCAAATGTGAAAGTCTTAAAATCTACGTCAAACCATTGCTTTCTCAAATTGTCTCTCAAAAGGACCCGTAAAAATGGAGATTTTAAGTTATTCAGCCTTGGACAATCTGGAAAAGGGAATATTTCAATAATGACAAATTGTAAACGCGTCAATATATTTATTCTCTGATTGCATTACCATAAAGCTTTCTACCAGAAATATATTCTGTTGAAGGCATTAATAATGGTCCGCACAAGGTTTGATATTCTTTTGTTATTTTCGCTACAGTTTCTCGAGTTGTGATTAATCCTTTTTTATAATATCATAGTACGTTAATAATATGAATAAAGTATGACTAAATCCGATTGTTTGTATATACTTAAGGCAAAGTCATAATCAAATTAAAATTACCCTCCGGTTCTATTCGAGGGATTGGTAATTTTCTCCGATCCGAGGTACAGTATTTAATATTACACTTTTCGCAGGCACAATAGGACCGGCTTCTGAAAACTGGCCACTTATCTGTCTCATTTCCATCTTTAATAGTTTTGAAAAAGGCCTACAATAAAAGAAATACTTTTTCACGTATTATCTTGAGGATACATTTTAACATTTTTACAATTAAATGTGTTTATTTAAAGTTATCTTACTTCGTGAGGGGTGTTGGTAAGATGATAATCATGCGTGAGATTTGATTTTGAATCTACCAACTCTACTCTCTGTACCGTTCCTCTAAAACTTAATGCCATACTTTCCCTTCTTTGTAGATTTGCAGTACTGAATGGAATACAGCGTTGATCAAAGTCTTTTGCAAACATTTTTGGGCAGTGAATCAGAGGATTTATTGTTCCTCCGGCCGACATTGTCAAGTCTATGCGTTTAATTGTCTCCAAATACTCGGAAAGGGATAATACGGTTATAACTTTCTTCACCTGCTCTTTCGGCGTTAATTGAAAGTATTTAGGAATATCATTCGTCAAATATGTCTAAATATAGGAAATGAAATATTGTTACTTTTTGTTTAAGCGTATACATGAGGTAAATTAAATAGTACAACATTTCATACGTCCGTAAACACGCTTGTCATTACATACTGCTCTAGTTTACTTGCAGGAACAACGGTTGTTTTGGTCAAAATTATGCAACTACCAGGAAGTAGTGATTCGCCCTTTTGCAGCATATCTTTCGTCATTAGTAGCTTTATTCTAAATATATCATTATATTCGTTATATTTACATGTCAGACTATTATAATTCCTATTTGCGTTCTTACTTCAAAGGGGGTGAAGTTTTGTCTACAACTTCTATCCATCTATAAGCCACATACTGTCGAAATAACTTAGTACTAACTTTTCCAACAAATAGGTTCTCATCAGAACGTTCTTGATAGCTTATTTCACTTTCAAATGCACCGTATCGTTCAATTCTTCCAACATAAGACACCACACCAATGAGATCGACGTAATCCGGAATAATCCCTGATTTTTTATAATGATCCGTTCTGAAAATCAATTCCAATAGGAATTTAAACTCAAGATACAACCTTTTCATGATAAACGCATGCTTACAATTCAAGAAGAAGCATGGACGGGCTGCCTATCCACATTGTTTGATCATTTAAAGGCATTTTTATAAACTTGGTCATCCCCTCAAATCGTATTTTAGTAATGTGACGAACTTGATACTTGTCAATTTTGATTTCTACGCTTAGTTGGTGATTTTTATAAGGAAACTTAATGTGACCTTTATTGTAGTTATATTCCTTGTATGAACCTTTTACAATTAAAAGCCGATCCCCAACTTCTACATTGTTATGTACCAGCTCCGTCTGTAATGTTACAACTATGATATTAATTGAATGTCTACCTCAATTTTAAAATATTATACGTGTGATCTCGTTTACCATTTCATTAAACAATGTACATATGCATACTCCTGAGTTATCCGCAATCATAAGATTTCCTATTACAAGGACTCGAGGGGGTCTAATAGATTTCATCACAATAAAGTCCACCTTTTTTTCTGTGAAATCCCAAAATATACAGATTATGTTTTGATGACTTTTAAATCCAACATGGTAAATAAATCATATTAAGGAAATTACTTGCAACAACTGTAACTAACACGGGAGCAAGTAGAGGTTTATAGTGATTCAAATCGGCGGATTTATACAATCGGTCAAGTGTTTCACAACTCATTTTTACTTCTTCAAACTCTTGCGATAATTCCCCAGCAGTAGACAAAGGTTCAACTCGCATTGCTGTGAAAAACAGAGTATCTGTAGATTTTTATAAACGTTTAACTGAGAATTTATGTTTAAATAGCTTACTAAGAGACTGCTTCAAGCCTGGAAATCCGGTTACAATTGAATTTGTCCATCCCCAAGCTTCCACCAAAGGAACTTCATTTCTGCCTGATAGCTAAAAGTTCACTTAATTTGTTATTCGTTTCAATACAACCTTCATTTAAGCGTCAATACATTATGATACTGATAATAACCTACAACGAAAAATGAATTTGGTTCTATTTCCGGTATAGTTGGACAGTTAAGCTTATTCGGGTTCACGGCAGAAGATATGTTTTTCATTTCGTGATCTATTTGTAGTAGTTTGTCCTGATTTATCAGATGATAACAACTGCGCTCACTTAATGAGGTTAATGAATATGAGTAAAGAATATTTTTTAAAAAGGCCTAAATGCTCACCATTTGTAAACTATTCAAAATTATACGGGAAAATATTTTAGTGTTCGTGTAGTCCATTTATTAATGTATTTTAAGACGTTTAATATGGATGACTGTCTTATTTTGCCGTTGAACGGACTACAATTGAAATTACAAGCATTTTTTGGAAATGTACACGTGTATGCATGAAAAATTATAAAAATTACGGATAATTAAATGAGGTTTTATTTCTATATTGCGTTGCTATTAAGAGTTGGACAACTAGACTTATTGCTGTGAGAAATGTTGGGGTAAAACAATAATACATACTGAATTTAATAAATAGAATGACCTTGACCTCGTAGGGTTCTGACCACATTATGACAGTTAAAACAGAATAAAAAACTGACGAAACGCCATTAAAACGCATCCAATCACAAAAAATGCAATTCACCTATTGGTAGAGGAACAGTAACAAATCCGTTATCAATTGTGTAATTAATTGGGATTAAGCGGCATAGTCCATATATTAAGTAATCACAGGATTAGAAAATCATCACCCAGAGGGACCCAAAGGTAAGCATTCATTCTCCTTCTAATTTTCACTGTCACTGCACACGTCTGCTTTTCATCCTCTTCATCCCCTATTATTTTTTCACTTTTCCACAATTTGGTTTTAATTTTTTTTTGGAAATTCCTTTTCAGTTGTTTTTTGTGATTTTAAACGCATATATTTATTTACTTTTTTGTATCCAAATTGATACGCATAAAAACTGTCAAGTTACTTTAAGCGAGTACGGTCTTTTTCTTAGCCAAAAAATGGAAGGATTTATAAGCGAAGACTTGGGTTCATATTTAATGACACCGACGTTAATTTACGTGAATTTTTCGAGTCCTCCATTGCAAACATGTACAGAATCCGACCCTCTGTCAAGACCAAGCAAGACTATCGTTGAGACAGACGTGACGACTCGTCATGTTAAGCGACCATCGTCTCAAATCCGGAGCCAACCCTTCTCTCAAAAGTTTAGGCAGACCACAATCAACTTCAAAAAGGTTGGACTGAAGGAAGTGTCCACAAGTCCGACTTCAGTTACAATTGTAAGTAGTAGCCAATCGTCTGAAGTTGATGTATTATGCTCTAATCCGACCGCCGGACCTTCCCGTCAGGAGAGCGTCCTACCGAATTCAACTCTAAATGAGTCCATGAAAGCTTCACCAACTCCAGGCCCTTCTACCTCTTTCAAAAAGGTAAGTTTAGTATTATTAAGCGTGTAAATGTAAATGTCAGTTCTTGTAATCTCTACCCGTTTACATCTCATCTTTTAGTCAAAGTTTTATTGGAAAAAACCAGAAACTGCCATCCTGAGACGAGTTTACTTAGAGAACTACAGAGACCCTAACTTTTTTAAAATGGCAGAACTCATTGTAAGTGAAATTGGAAAAGATAAGGACGGAAAGGACAGGGTGACTAAACATCAAGTAATAAACAAGATTAATAAAATGAAAAAGAAAGGGGATAATCCGAATGCGGATCCTACTACAACCTTGCCACGCCCGCTGGCTTATCGTCATCGTACGCAGAGAGTCAAGGTAACTAATCGTCGTTACGTTAGATTGACATACTCTGAACATGTAAAGTTTAATTTAACCGTGTAAAATGTAATAATGATAACTGTTCTTTTTTAGAAAGGCGTGAAAAAATCATCCAATCCGACTCCGATTGTCAACCATTATACCCATCACAACCCAGGGCCATGCTGTTACGATCTATAATCGACTCCTGTTGCTGCCACTGATGATAACAATTCTCTGATGGTTAATTACAACCAATTTAGAGTTTTTTTCTGGATCTTCGTTAGGCTCTTCTTTTTTTTGTGAGTGTTTTTTAACAACTTTGAGACTTGTCGTGACTCTTTACTCATTTCTGAAACCTTTTTATATAATTCTTGTCAAAGTTATTGATCCGATTTGTTATAGTATTATAAAATCTTTAAATCTTCTGTATACGTTTATCTGAGGCTTGGATAAAAGTTGAATAAATTATTTCGTATTTTATTACTCGTAAATACTATGCGTTTATCTTGATGTTATTCTATTAATATTTAACATTTTGATTATACCACACGTTGTCTTCTTATTAAGATAGTACGTATGGCTAATTTTTAAATCCAGTTGACATTTGAACTGTAAAGTATTGAATAGGAAGGAAGAATGAAAGACGTTCGAGATATTCTTAACCTTATTAGAGGGGGGTGGAGTCTGACATGTGGGCAGTATTTGTAAGAGAGATCGGCAAGATAACTGTACGTTTTGTCAAACCATATGTAATATCTAAAGAAACGCGTATTGCTTCATCTACATTATAATTTTATCTTTACAAGCGTCTAGAAACTGTCGATAAATCCATTAAAATTCTGCTACATAAACATGAATATTATAATGCTTTCTCGTGCTGCTGAATCCAGAGTAGATCTTTGGAAAGAGTAGATACTTACGTAATCTTACTTACACATTGACAAGGTAAACGGCAAATGGTAAAAATAGGGTTAATGTAATGTAATGTTATGGACTCTATTTATTCTGAGATAAGCGTATAGTTTGTTCTTTTTTTTTTGGTATTACTAAATTGATATTGTAGATTGTAACAGTGACTTTTATTATTCATTATTTTGCATAGATAAATGACACTACGGCTAGACGTTCAGACGTAATTGGTTCATAAGTCTGCAGTGTTTATTGTGCATATATAGAACTGGCCTCTTTTTTACCTTCTGACCTAACAAAATACCTGAATGTAGAGGCTAAACTAAGTCTTACTAAGGAAAAAAAAACAAGCAATATGTTTGTGGTAAACTATGTCTTAAAAAAAAGTGTTAGTCACTTAGTGAGTGGTTCACGTAGTCTATTATTTCTTACTGTTAAAAGTATCACTTAATTTATATTCAAACAACTATCCTCATCTTCTCATGAATTATGTGGACATAGGTAGTTAAAATTTAATATTTTGTATTCCCAATTAGGTATTATTTTATACTAATCTTCACTTGATTTCTACTGTTCACTACTTCTGTATCTATTGTATCAATCTAAACGAACCGTTTATGAACACACTGGAAAGCCTTCTTGGTATAAAGACGTAGATTAAAACGTTAAACTTTAACTTCACCTGTAAGGACCCCTTTGTGTCTGTGATTTAAAATGAGAAACTATTCTCTTGCATGTTATGCTATTGTTATAACAACATATTCACCTAGTGAGGACGAATTTTTATAAGATGAACATGATACGAAAGTCTTTTAAGAAATTGTAAAAGATCGCATTAGGGTGGTAAATATTACATGTAAATTAAAATACTAATGAAACTACCAATTTATTGTGTAATCGTGGTAATTAAACCCAATGACAGAATAAGCCCTACGTATGAGCTTGTTAGCATAGTCTACAATATATACAAACTACGTTATGGTACACTTCTCTAACTAAAAAAAAATCATTTTACGTTCAAGTCTCATACACCTTTCTAATTTAATATTGTACTTAGTTTAGCTAGTGATATGTAATTCATTGATTCAGAAAGGAAATATTATTATATTGTACATAAAGAGCATGCAACAACAAATAAGGATTCCGAATAGACATAAACACGACATAGTATAGCTTATTCAGTAGTTATTTGGTGGGTTGGAGGGTCCGATCTGGATTTACATTTTATAGAGACTCTGGAAGTAAGTCAAGTGTGGGTCTGTTTTTAACTAGAGCTCAATTAGTCTGTTGAAAGCCTCCCACTCCAGTTTATCTTGTATTCATATCCATAAAAATCCCTAATAATTGCAGCTAATAATCGTGAAAAAACTACTGGATTTTTTTACAGTTTATCTTCGTTTGTAAAGACTATACACAAGAGTTTGGAAGGAATATTACAGTAGTAGTGGAAATTATTATGATTAATCCATCCGTTAAGCATTGAAAGTTGCTTGCTTGTCTGCTTCCATTTCCCTTGGGATAATTTACGAGGAAGCAGTAATTAAGACAATTAGTCCGCTATGTTTCCGTCTTTTATGACTTTTTAGTTGCTACTTTGGTGCCTTTTGCGAGTAAATATCTGGCGATGTATTTATTTCTTCTTATTGCATCGTAAAGAGGTAAACTCTTTACAGTAATTACTATTTTGCCATAAAAACCCACTCACTCTTTCAAAATCACATTCTCTTATCAAGGATTCGAAATCTTATGGCTCAATTTTCCCCAAAATTACAGAGGACTTTTTAGCAGTAAATATCTTCAGATTTCACAGCATCCAACATATCGCAACTGCATGTTTAACTCGTAGTGTCACAAACAACATGTTCATGTTTATCGTTACTTTTGAGCGTTCATGTTCAGTTCTTAATAGATTTAATGGGTGGACGAAAGCTTAGTCAATAAAACAGAGATAATTGAATGTTTAACTCTATACTTCTGCTCACCTTGTCATGTTTTTTATACAGGTTCTCATCCCCTGCATACTAAGACAGCTTTGAATGGACTGACAACAGCATATATACCGTATTTCCCGATTTAATTCCCCTGAGGAATTATTACTTCAAATGGTCCGGACCCCCTGGTGAATTATACCGGGGGGGGGGGGGGGGGGGTTATTTCGGGGTGGGGAATTAAAACGGGAAATACTGTAGCTCCATAGCTTAACAGATATAACATAAACCTACCTACAGGGTTTTATTACTTTACAACAGAATATTTCTTGAAGGTAGGATGTGTTTTTACCAATGTGTCTCATCCTTAATCCTCTGTTCAGTATTTTATAGTGTATCATTATTAGCTCTAACTTTTACTGAATACCAAATCAGCTTCTGTCTCCTGTTTTTTGCATGCTATTATCGCATCGTCAGCCTCGTTCATTCAGCTAATAAGACGCTTGCAGGTAAAACTTAATGATCCTCACGTAGAAGATGGTGATGTACCGTTGCACTGTGGATCAGTTGTGGGTTCAATTATTATCAAAACACGTAGCGTGGTAATCTTTTAAGAAACTGCTCATTCATCATCACCATAAAGTAATTTAACTCATCTCATCATCTCTCTGGCAATCAGTTATGTCGAGTAGACCAAGCTAAACTTTCATAAGGGGAGGACGTGACTGTTGGCAATTTTAAACTGCTTACTTTATATGAAGGATCTAATTTACTAAATAGCCACATTTACTAAATGGAAGAAGAGGTGGACACGGGGTTTAGTTTGGGCGTGGCCGCAATTGGAAAAACGATGATTGCTTGTAGCTCAATTAGAAGCCCAGTTGCCACTAACTGGCTTGGCTGGAGTCGAGTTTTAAAAAACGGAAGTTAAATGTGAGACCATTCCTCAATTATAAAAGTACCTAAAAACTTAAGTTTGCTAGAATTTTAGAGAAAGGGTTACTGAGAATGTTTTTCAAAAGTATACTAAAGACATATACTTATGATACTGCCACAAAAGTTGTAATGTTGCTTAGAAATGAAAAGCAGGAAGGAGGATTGTTATGTTGGAGTAATTCTATACTTTTTCTTCTAAATTACACTTTACTTTTAAGACTAACAATTAGAACAGGAAAACTTGGCTCAACACCCTTGTCATTAAGATGAAAAGTCAAGAGGCACAGTAAGTCAAGGAGAAGTAGCAGAAGGTATAAGTAAATAAACGTGCACGCGCCCGACTGGCCACTGTCACTGTCTAAAAAGTAATTTGTAAACGAAACGGAAACTTCTGATAATAGTGCGTTACGCTAAATGCAGTCTTGCAGTACATTGCATAGATTATCATAGCTCAGTACAGACGTCTATATCTGAAGTTTATGACATTTTTTGGTTTGCTCGTCTGTCCTCCAACAGGCTAAAGTTCAGGCCTAAATGTTGCCCTATGTTGTTAATCATTCCTCAGGAGACTTTGTTTTCTGTATTTTTATACACGAAGAAAGACACAAGAACTAACTTAAGTGGTGGCAGTTACAGAGGTTGCAGCATATTATACTTAAGAAGGCTAATACACGGCACTAAGAGACTTATTGACAGATTTTATTTCCTTGTGTCTAAAAATTCCATTGGAAGCTTAAACACTTCCTCAACTTCAACTTCAGAAACGGTAGTCATAATAATGGCTAGCAGCCACTACTGACTACTGCTTACAATCTAGGTTTAACATAAGGGCAAGCATACCTTGTCTTGGCCACCCGTGCATTGCAAATCCATTGGGATCAGTAGAAATGTCAAAGGGTCTTTGGGAGAAAACACGTGCCTTGTCGACAAGAATGTCTCTGTCCATTTACTTATTCAAAACATCTCTACTTTTTTATAAGAACAAATCGGTACAATAAGTTATACGATGGGGGTAGTTTAGTTTTATAGGTTTACTTTATTTATCCATCCTTTACTTATGTATTTTAGTGCAATAAACAAAGATAAGAAGGGAAGGTTTGTTGAGACCTTGTAAAGTTAAACTAAAGAATGCAGCCTTTCTATATATATAGTTTTTAGTGTAATTGTCTCGTTGAAAAATTGGTCTCATTCTTAGTTGATGCTTGCCTTAAATTTAGGTTTAGAACCCCTAACTCTCGACAGACCTTGTCGTCGTCTTTTCTATTTCATTTCAGTGTTGGGCATTGCATTAGATTGCGATTGCAATTGCATCTGCTCTCGGGGACCATTCCATGATGATCCCGTCGAATTGATGATCCGGCACGGTTATCTTCAACTTTTGTGTCCCTCTCTTTATAAATGACAGACAGGCATGTGAATTATTGTGTGGTTGCAGTTGTATCTTCTACCCTAGGTAGCTAGGTAGTCCTCACTTTGTGTCTCATGGACTTGAAAAAAATCACTGGAAATATTTAAAGGTCCGGCCCACTTTTCAATCCAATTGCGAACATAAAATAGCCTTGTTCTCCTCTATACGCTTACGTTGTTGATTATTAATAATGAGGCTTCACGAGTTTTAAATTAATAATAGCAGAGGAACCTGGATTGTGTGTATTATATAAATGCCTCATGATTTTACATCGAGAAGAAAGGACGTGCAAGGGTAGGTTGATTATTGGATGGATTCTTACTATCCTAGGATGAAATGGGGCTCTTCAATCTTATAAAAGAGGTTAGATAGGAAAGACAATAAGGTGGGCAGAACTAAGGTTTTGCATAAAGTGTTGAAAACCCGGCTTCGGAAGTTTTAGCAAGAAATTGTATTACTGTTCATTCCGGTAGGCTGGCCGTTCTTGGTTTCAGTAAAACTGACTATAGGAGCTTTTAAGGTTACTTTAACGCTAAAAAACTAAACTTATAGGCCAACTGTGGACTCTCCGTCATGAAGTTGTTTTAGTTGTTGATTTATCTCATTTAGAGATACTGGTGTAGTGTTTATGTCTGTTTAAATTGTAATTGGGCCCTTGTTATCTTAAGCTAATGTGCGATCCCTCTAGAATTTTTGGACGGGTTTCAACACCTTTGTTTCATAATAATAATTACCTATGTATACCAACTCTTACTATGAATATAGAAGCTGATTTAGTTGTATATGCATTGCAAGACGAAACGTATCTTTTCATTAAATTCTTTATTACCTTATTGTGAATGTTAAATTAAAAAATTGTGTGCAGCTTGTAAAAAAATCCTACAATTTGTTCAATAACAATCCCAATAGGAAAATATAATAAGCGAAGTGTGTACAAAATTTTAACTCTGTGCACCGTCTTATATAACTTTCAGTAATCCTTGCTAGGAGGCGTATTGTAGAATATGCGTCGAAAACATTGGTTAATTAAAATGAGATTATTTTAATAAAATAGGAGCTTGTCTTGTTCTGCTGTGATTATATCTCATAAATTTTGTATGTAGCATCCTTAGTTTTACTTTTGAGTTTATATTCAAAAGATTTTTAGTAAAACCCAGCCTCCTGTCTGAGATTTGAAGTTCTAACCCCTTTCTAATGAGAACTCTTTCATCCTCTTGTGTCAATCTTAATCAACTTCTTCATTACTATAAAATAAACTCAGCTTTTATGTTTACGGATTGTACGAAGACGATTAAATTTATGAATGAAGTTATATATTGAAAAGGTCCAGAAGTTCATAAGGAATGACGCTGCTCCTTGTACATAGTTAGGTTCATATTTCCCATGATATCATTAATTAATTTGTCTTTACTTTACTGAAGGGTTTAGTGCATTCATATCTAAGTCTGTGGTATTCATACATATCCTCGATATATTTTTTATTTGCATAAAATACTTCAAAAAGTCTAGGAAATCTTATTTTGTAAGTTTCAAGTGGAAATAGTTGGAAATATAAAGAGGAATATAAATTTTATTAATCCGCGCAGGCCTACAAGATTATTGTTCCGAGTCCCATCTGCCACCCTTCAAATTGATCCATCTTTCTCTGCTACATGCTATACTTGCTGTTGCTGGTGCGAATGTTGTCGTATTTTACAAAGCAACCGGCATCCAGACAGACTAGGCGATAATGCCAGAATCCGGGTAGAATCAGAATCAGTCAGAAGAAAGTGTAGAGAACTAACTGAACTGGATCTAAAATTCATGATGGCCTACAAGAACATGAGAATGCGTAACGATGCTTGCGCTATGCTAAACTTGTCCTTGTCGAGTTTCTTTCTCTACTTCTCATCATCTATTTCCCTAATATTGCGTTAACGACTTACATGCATCCGATTGTACTTGACGATCCCTAATGATATTTACTGACACTTTGGTTCAATGAAAATGAGGATCTGCTCTATCCTACCCACCCTTATCTAGGGGACTATTGCTGATGCAAAATGCTAAGCTAAACTATATTAAAGTTTTTGAACTGAAGAGATGACAGTAATTGATGGGCCATTTATTTTCATTCTTCACCTTCACCAGCATCGTGTAGTTGTCGTCATGATCAACTTTTCATGTAAATCAATACCCCTTCCTCAATATATACAGAGTTGCATTCCTAAATTATTTTTTAGTCAAGTATGAGGGAGATCGCTTTTGATTCTATTTTTAAGCTTAAGTTGTATAATAGTAATTTCCACCAACAAAATTAATACAAACCACCATATAACTGATACGAAACCAGTGATCAGTCAACAAATAATTTTACGGTCCTTCATTTAACGTGATCATTTTAAACTGATGGCATGGCTTTCATATAAACTGAAAATTGTTGATGGATGAAGGGCCCTTCAAGTGATTTAGTTGTATATAATTCAGTATTGATTTTTTTATCTAACCGTTTTTACCAGTCCGTTCCTCACTGATGGACGAAATTGATGAGATAATTTGCCATGATTTTTTATGATACAATCAACGCTTTGTTGAATTGAGAGTTCGATTGCGGTGTTGATTTCATGCAGAGAACGGTTTTAACTCCAACTGGTAAAGTAAAGTAGGCACTGGGCATGTAAATATTGCAATATATCTGTTTATCCCCCGTCGTACTTATTGCTTGGTACTTGACTTGACAAAAGATTTTTAAAATCTAC
>JAQFZX010001135.1:0-35422 GCA_034682405.1 Hydroisotoma schaefferi | reverse complement strand
ACCTAGGCATATGCATTATCTTCCATGCTAAACTTTTCTCCACAGCAGAAAAGAAACTGTAAAGGTTGTTACAGGTTTAGTTTCGTTCTGTAGTTTGATTGGACACTATTTAAAGTGAGGCTTAGCAGATACTGTACCGACAAGCCGACAAACTAGCTGACAATTATTGGTAAGAAACTATCTCGTTTAGTTTTGTGGAAGGCACTACTGGCAAGAAAGGCTCATAATTATGATATCATCCCCACATGTAGAAGTAGATCATTTGCAATCAGTGTTGGTCTTTGGTTTTCCTAGCGTTAATTGTGATGGTGGATGTGGGATGATAATAATGACCTAACGCAGATTTTGACCAAAGTTTTTCGAAAGCGTGTAATTTTAACCTATCTAATCACGTTCATACTTACATCGTTTTAATTTATAGTTTAATTTAGCCATGTTATCTCGAAGAAAGTATTTTATTGCCAAAAGTTACTTATAGAATAACTAAACTTTAAATGACAATAATAATCTTTCAAATGCACCTTGAGAGTCTCTCTATCCTCCATAGGTAAACTTATGACTTTTAGTACTCTAGTGTCAGAATATTTTTTATAACACTCCTTAATTCACTACGATAATAACAATTCATCGTAAGCTTCTATTAATTGAGCAACTTCTGGTACACAATGAATGAGAGTGTGTCGAGCTGAGTGCCCTTAGTTTTAAAAATGAGCTTAAAGCTATCATTTAATTCACATTTTCCCATAGTAATCATAATTATGCTACACATTAACAGTGCGGTGATGGATGTTTTAAGCACTATACGTAGGTAAGTAGTCGGAAGTGCCTGGTTGAGGTTAATATGCTTATAATTACTATTTGAGCCAGTAAAGTTATTTCAGGTCTGCGTTAGGCTGTTGGTTGTTGCTAGCAGAGCAGTGTATGAAATGCGTTCTTATGAATTTCGAGTTGTTCGTTTCCGTTAGACTACAGTCAGCTTAAGTAGTTCAGTTCAGAGTGGATTTTGGGGTTTATGGCTTACTGTATTTGTACCTTTTTTTGCAGTTATGTGAATGTGATGTGACTTAAATTTTTTAGAGCCAGAAGTTCATTTTCAACAGGTGACAGATTATCGTTTCATACCTTGCAATTATAGTTAATTACTACTACTGCTACTGTATCTGGGTTTTCTCTACCTAAGCTCTATAGCAAGAAGATTGTGTGCGAATCCCTGTAATTGTAAATCTACGCACATGCAACGTAAGCGGATATAAATTGTGTTTGTTATTTACGATGAGAATTTTCACAAAAAGTTGATGACATTCGCGAGGAAATTGGTTGCGATAACTTATTTCCGGTTTAAGCTCCTTTCCTCTCATAAGTAACCGTATAAAGTCATTGAGATTGGGACTACTCTTGGATTTGTAGAGTAATCCAATAATATTGGCGTGAATTTAGGGGACTTCTGTATACTATGTGAGCCACGACACTCCAATTGGCTGTATAGACCATCTCATCTCCCTATAACATTTGGAGATTTTCTATTTCCGGCTGTAGGCATTGAATTCCCTACCCAGTGAAGCCTAAAATTGAAAAAAAAATTGTTACCAAACACAGTTCTTCATTCTATATTTTACTTTTCACATTTTTTCCATCAACTTGCTCATCCTCTTTACCGTCTTTTCTTAACCATTTACTTAGTTTTTCGTCGGCTGACATTATTTTTTCCGTTATTTATTACATTTGAATTGCCCAAGAAAAAACATTGCGGTTACCAAATGGGCAACATTTTTCTGGAGAGACCAGAAGGCTGGCTCGGCTCAGATATACATAAAAATGAGTTCACCTGTCTTCTTCCTGCTGCACGAAGGAATTGTTTTTATTGCTTAAAATATAAAAAAAAAGTTTCATCCCTCTATGATACGTTTAAGATGACCACTTGTTGCTTGGAAAGGTAAACTAATTACAGGGTTATTGTTGTTCGAAGTAAAGACCACGGAGAGTAATAATAATGCGAGTTGTCTCTTTCTTATATCATCTTGTGTACCTACTTTTTTCTCAGTTGCCCACAAAACAATGAGAAAATGCTGTTATAACAAACGACTATGCCAATCCCTACTCAGAAACCAACTGTTTGGTACTCTTATTTGTTTTGTTTTCTATGATCTTGAGGGATGCTGTGGATGCTTGTAGGGTTTACAATACAATTTATGTAAGGTTGTTGCCCCATCGCCGCATAAAAGTGGATGGATTTGATGTTATCATCTACTAATAAATGGATCAGCAGTGTGCAATAAAAATATAGCCAAATAAGATCATGAACATTATTCATCCTTCCCTTTGTAAAGCTGGTTGCTCATCTCTAAGAATTTGATCGGTATCGATGATACCATCAAAGCAATTCTTTTGTCAATGGTGGGCTGAATGCACGACGGATATTAGCAATGTCTATAATATAATATCATTAAATAATCTTCCTTGGCACGACGACCGCGGATAAAAATGAGTCTTTTTTATCATCAAACTATTATAGATTTCATGCATTCATACTTTAATGAATAAATATTGAACTATATATCTTATCCACCGTTATAACATGAACTATAAGGGTGGATTTGGTTTTTTATGGCTGTAGGGGTGTCTAAAATAGTCTTCAAGTATTGGGCTAAGAAAAAACCTTAATTTAAATATAATAGAGCAATTTTATCCTCAAAAAGCATGTCCAAATCTCAGAAGCCTCTCTTCGTCAAATCGTTCATGAAAACATTATTGCAATTCGCAAGGAAGTGACGGTTAGAGATTAATAGTTCGCTCATTTTTCTTCACGTTTTCCATGCCAAAGTCAGTCGGAGGGTTCTTTAGTCCGCAACCTAATTGTAGAAGCGTGCAGTCTATGTAAACGCACCTCTAGGCTTTACTAACTAAGGAAGGGTATTAATTTAACTGAAGAGTATAAGAATAAGTCAAAGGTCCATATACTTTATAGAGTAATGCTCTAGTTTTATTCACGATTTGCGGTTGGAGGTTGGGAAGTAACGTTTTTCTTGAATTTACCCGATTCCCACTGAATGAAACGCTTCGAGCATGCAATCCAAATTATTTGCTATTTTACGCTACACATAAGGCCTCTCTTAGCGTTTCAAGAGTTTCTAAAACTTTCGACATTGTTTCATCGTTGTGTAATAATTGCAGTTTGTAGTCAAATGGGTGATCTCTTCGGAAGTGACTGTAACGGTAAATGATATTGTTTTTGGCAGAAGCAAAACCAACCCATCCTTGATTTGTAGCGACAGGTGATGAATGCTTTGTTTCTGCGTGTAAACATGCATGCAATAGTTTAGCCGGACGGTGTAATACTTAGCTAGGTTCAAGCTTTACTAGTAATACTCATTTCTTCAATGTCTGGGGTCATGGTTGGAAAGTTCGTTACAATAAATTTAGCATAAGGATACAATGCGGAGTTCTTCTTCATCAGCATCACAGGCCAAGTTCTCGAAAACAAATTAACTGAAAATATTCTTGTCAAAATTACACATGAATGGTACTGTATTATGTAGGTATAAGATCAGAAGCAGAAATCATAATTGTAAGCCATCAACTATCTTCCGATTAAACGGCGATCAATGATCCAAGTAACGAACATCAACAAAACCGTTTCAATCACATGCATGAATCATCAAAAGATCCTATCTTTATCAATACCATAAATTCTTTAATTTGCATGAAAGGATAATCAATTAATAAGCCACCTTTTGTTGTACATGGTACGCCTGCATTTATCAAAGTTCATTTACATTTTATAGCATTCTCAAAGGACAAATTGAATATCCAATTAGGTAGGTGAATGGATATTGGGTATAACGTACTGTGTTGTGTTATCGATACAGAAAATATTATTTGTTGTCACCTCACCGTCAATAATATGAGGCTGTTGGCTGGCGTATCGCTGGCTTGCTTTGACTGTTAAATAATAGTTTTCCCTGTTAGGCATTCTAATGGGCGATGCCTGCCTCTGCTGAATGAAAGATTTATTGGAGGAAGATAAAAAATGTGTTGGTATGATTGATGGTGATTGCGATAATAGTCTCCATAATAAGCACAAAGGAATCCTGCTTATTGATTTTGAATAAGTTATGCGGTTTTCATTTAGCTAATGATCCATAAAGGCTTAGATTGGCATTGAGTAAGAAAGATTCTTATTGAAAAAACGTAAACGTATAAATAATAACAGTACGGTTTATGCTACACAGCTTGCGTACAATTTTTACGACCGATTATGAGCAAATGAACGATGCTTTTAGGTGTCTATTTAGTAGTATTGATTTGATAATGAATCAAAATTTCATTTTTAGGTGATAAATCTCTCTTAGATAATAATAATTATACCTGTTTCTTTCACAACTCTTGTAATCTTGGGCTGGGATGACCTGCCTGAAATAAGGTTGATTATAAATCATCTGAAAGAATACATTTCAAAATTCATTGTAAGCCTCAAACTTAAAATCGTTTTTGCTAATCAATTATTGAAATCTCTAACTCTTCCATACACTATACTGCTACTGGTGCTGCTTCTAAAGTGTGATTTGTGTTGAAGAATTGTTATTCCTGAAACTAAATTCTTCATTTCTTTCGGCTAAAGCGGAGACTACTTTTGTTTTATAATTTTTGCAGCCAAAATAATTTACGCTGACAGGAATGTGCTTCGTGAAATTTAATTGCGTGCAATTCTGTACCTGCCATGCAACGGCTCATTAATCAAATCAAATTATTATTAACTGTGTGTAGAGAGAGAGACTGGGGTTCATTAGAAAAAGTTACACAAAAACTACAGTACAGTAATCTAAGCAGGATAGAAAAAAGAGGATGGGATTCTTTGAAGTAAAACGATTTAGACGGTATAAATGTCACCACGAGTTAAGTGAGAGTGGATCCTTCCATTCCCTTTAGTAATGCTTAGTGGTTAGTTTTAGAAGCTTATTAAAAAAAATATATACCTTACTTCTTTCTTCTAGTAATCTTACTAAACAAAAAGAAAAAAAAATTAAAGTCATTTAGTTTTTCCAAGATATAAAGGAATTAGAAAACGATGCGTGGCATATCTGCTTCGAGCCGCATTAACCAGACGCTTTCTGTAGCATATTGGTCGTGAACGTGATAATATGATGGAATGAGGATGAGATATTAATACTTTACGTGCAGTTTTGATACATGAATTCGCTCTGGTTTCGTGTCTACGAAGAGAACGATAGGATTTTTCATAAGTCATCGTTTTATTCTTTAAAATTCTGCACACATCATCCGTTACCAGTTAATTTAAGCGTTGAATGAGAACTTGTTACTTTTTCTATTTTTAAGGTGCACGAAGCTCTATATAAAAGTTCTGTTTCTGTAATTTTTAAGCTAAAGAGCATTAATGTTTTTGTCCTTCGAAGTGTTTTGATACTCTGTTTTCGTTAGTGTTGAGTTGAGACAAGTAAAACAAGAAAACAAGCCAAAAACTATACGAATAATAAAGTTAAAAAATTAATTGAGAAATTGCTCGTCATAAAAAATATTTACCAAAACGCGATTAAACTTCCTCTGATCCAGTTAGCCTTTCAGTGAAAATGTACATTATTAAGTTATTAGAGTATCGAACACTACATCAATTACCTTACCTTTGCATTGGCTGCACAAAACCTAAACTACGCGTCTCCAAATTGCGAATAACAAAATGATTTTGGGTGTAGGCGGCCTTAAATTAATTTACAATATGTTTACGCAAAATGATCACTCTACCGAATCGGATACCCACTGCGTAGTGGAACAAGTTGATCAAACATGAATGGAGACAACAACAAAAGTCAGTTTCTACGAAAGAGTAGTTCAACATTATTAAGTTGAGCAAGGACCAACTCCCTAATGCAATGGCTTCTTCTGAAGTCTAACTACCATCTACTAACTTAATTTATTATGGCACTTAAATTATAATTTTACCTTTGCAAGTACCATCTGCAGCAAAAGCTCAAGCTAAACTGCTTTGATGACGAGACTTATTGTTGGTCGTGTTGCATAAGTGCAAAAGATAAACTATGAGAACTATACTCAACAATCTTCTACTAGCTTTCTGTCTGTAAAAGCAAGATTCATCCATGGGATGATCACACTCAATAATTTTCAATTTGTTTTGCATTAATTCTCCAATTGATAGTAAAATGATGGACATATAATTGCATACTCGCAATACCGATTGCAGCAATAAGTTTACCTTGCACCGTTGTGCAACGTTGAAAGATCAAAACAACGTATTAGATTCGCTGAAATGATTAGCACAACTTTAGCTACCGCTTGTTCTTAGCGTTAGCGTTCTTATCCGTCATAAGTAGGCCATATAAAGGGATAAGGCCTTTGTAAATGTTATGATTATGATCCTCGTTGAACTGAAAGTTTATTGGCCTTGGCAAGAAGCCGAGACTTTTCAAATACTAAGGAAAGCAAGTAGGCTGCTTGTTAGACGGTCGAATAATTACGTACGTATTATATTTATTGAATTCAAGAGTTGTTTCTACAATTATGAAGGGTTGACAGGGTAAAGCTTCTCTAATTGAGCGATGTGGTGGTTGATTGTTCTCTGTTGTCTTCTTTCTGCAGCAATCGGAAAGGATCACTAGGTAGGTAGGCTAACAATACGAAAAGTAGTGACCAAATTGGGTAAGAAAAAGTGGACTGGGACAGCAAATCCCATAGGAAGAGGATGAATGGACAATTTCTTTTTATAACATCTACAACTGACAGCTCGTGCTCAATGGTGACGGCTGACAAGAAGCATTTTCACTTTTCGCCAATACCTACAAGAACATATTGCATCTAGGAGTAAGTTTCTAGAAAAACAAAACTAATAATATTACTCTTCAGCTACTACTAGAATATTTATATGAAACTAAAGGCTGTACCAAGTAGTCGGCTATGAAATGATACCCACCGTAAAAAATCAACTTAACTACATCATTGCAGAAAAAGAGACATCGAATTAAGTAGGATTGTCCGCACCATTTTATTACATCCTATTAGTTTGAAAACTTAAATTGGCTGTCAAAGAAAGAAAGAGATACAAAAGCTGCTTTTAAAGTCTACTCTTTAAATGCACAGCAACCGTTAGCGTATCTGTAGGGTGCTCTTAGCATGGGTCTGATGAACTGTAATTGGCAGCTAGCATTTACCTCTGTCCTTCAACAGTCAACTGCGGTTAGCCATGTCTAGCCTTTGTTAGTACTAAATGCTGTGTTGTTTTTCGCTTCATGGAGTTTGAAAACGAAGTAAATAAGTAGTAAAATACTTTGCGAAATGCGAGCCTGAAATTTACAGTAATCTTGTAGAAATAAATCGACAAATAAATTACTACAAATCTAATAAACATTGTTTTTATTTTATGTTTTAGGTAAGGAAAACATCCTTTTTGTACCACGAACGAGCTTAAGGATGGTAATGAGGTTTCTTTTTATTGCTTGCTATTCTCCTTTAAATTTCAAACCCTTCCTTTTGCGACAACCTCTACAAACGGAAAAACCAATAATAAGCAACCTTGGAATAGCCATAACACTTTCCCTGGTAAAGAAGCAGTATGTAGTATAGTGACCTTGCTCTCTTCAAGAGCATCCAAACCTGTTCAAATGGATGGAATACCTGGACAATCTAATAATCTTTGTAAAAACGACCCACTTTTCCCTACATGCATGTTTACTATCATCACCTAAATACGACAGAGATATGAGCCAAGCAGTATCCGTTGTCACTTATAGTACTAAATTGACTTAACGGGAAGCCTTGTTACTTTACGAGCTATTGCGATTGCGAACTATGAATTTAATGATACATACATTTTGTACCACTAAGCCACACACAGATTCGCCTTAGAATTGCAGACTTTTATGCGACACTATTACTGACACTATCATATCTTAATCTAAATTTATACTCTTCGCCTCATCTTTATTCCAAAACGTACTCAGTACGTTTTAGTGGTAAAAATAGACGGCACATTACGCAAGATGTCCAGTCATCATCCAGGTGAAAAGGATTTGTGGATTTTTATGCATTGCATTTTCCCAAATGTGTAGCAGTTAATGCAATAACTCCTGCAAAAAATGACCTCCGACCGCACAGCGGAATGCTACCTTCTTCTACACTTTCATTGCATCTCCATCATATCTCACCTTTCGCTCTCTAACTGCAAGGTTGAGCTAATGTTTCTTGTGGGCTTATTTTCACTGACAGCCCTAACAAACGGAAGAAAGTTTATCTTCCGAGAAAATGGTATATAATGCTGTTCCAAACCTGAAAAAGAGTAACGTAAAAATCTTTTCTCATTACGCTTAATCCCCACATCATCTTTTTACTGACTGAGTACTTTGCTTTAGCTACTGTTTAGAACGATTCCTGATTTACATTTGTAGTTACCAAATGGATATCTATGGCTAAAGGCTGAGCGAAGAAATGTTAAGAGCTACATTATGACGCTTTTCCAGAAGGGATAAGTTATTATCTCGGTGAAAGTTCTATCTTTGCAGAGATAAACGGATCTGCAGGTACTCTACGTAATCAAATTTCAGTAGTTCAGTATATAGCAGTTAGTAATAACAGCAGCTAGCTACTCTGACTAGCGAGTAGTGTAGAAGTTATGCTATCGGTACCAGTGCACTGGTATCGGAGAACACAGGGACCATTGTATTCTGCATTGTGAACAAAAATTTCCTGTCAGAGAGTAATCTCGTCAAGCTTGAGAGACCTTGCCTTGGTTCCTTGACAGAATGACGGATCGTGTTCCTCAACTGAAGTTTGTATGGATAAGTCGATTAAGAGAATTTTCGCAGTTAATTCCATCCTCGTTCGTTTTAGCTAAATTTAAAGCTACACAGCTAATTCTAAATGGATGAAGATTCAATAATATAGGGTTTAGATGACAGAAAAATCAACTTTGAAAGCAGAAACTACGTCATTTCATCTTTTTTCAATGGCCTGGTCAAGACAGTGACATGATGGTCATGAGTCAAACACTGTTGTACGTACTAGATGTGCTGTTATGTTAAACTTATTATAGAGGTTCACTAGTTTCAGCTTATGCTACAAGGCAACTGTTTTACTTTATGCAAGCTAGTTGTACATGGTAAGTAGTGTATTAGTTATTGATTTAATTTATAATCATACGAGTTGGGATCCTTCAAGGTCAGATTTACAAGTTGTATTATATTATTAGCAGACTAATTTCCGCACAGTTAAGTAAGGCTAGTTTGTGAGTTGATCAGATTACGCTCCAAATAGATAGGAAAATTTAATGCAATGATAAATAGTAATTAATCAGATTTCCTGGTTAATGATTGAATAATTATAGGTTTAAATCAATAAGTCCTGTTATAGCTGCAAGCGAACTACTACATGCCACACCGCCTGCTATAATTATGACAAGTTCATGATCGCTTTAGTCGTTGCTAAATAGTGTAAAACAGGCGTGTCCCATATTTCATCACATAGATTGTACCGCAGATACGATTAATTTGTCAAATTAATTTCCTTCCAATGTAAGTCAGTGGCAGTCACAAAAAATAGAAAATGAGCTGAATCGCCTCAATATCTCACACGCCCACTCGCGTTCAAATAATTTTTACGACAGACTATGATTAAACTAGCAGCTCGTGAGACGGTACGGTAGGAAGAAGTAAACGCAAAATAATAATTGATTTACAACCTCACAGACACAAATCGAGGTTAGCAATCTTTGAGGAGAAAAAAGATATAAAAAACTAAGATTATGATCATTTATGGAAACCCACTAAATTATTTAATAGCCAGTTTTCTAACCTTCGGCAGCCTTCTGAGTCAATTGATGAGAATATGAATCACATTGAACTCATCCGAATCAAACGGCAGTGAGCCATATTAGACATACTTGCTTAAATAAAGCCACAGAAAGCTCACGTCTCTTCTTAACCACTTCTCTTTATTCTCTTACTTCTGGCCCCTAGCCTAAATAAATAGCTTCGCTGATTAGTTTTGTCAGCCTTGAAGGCATAATATCAATACGTTTTTTAACAAACCAAATAAATAATTGAGTGAATTTGCTAACACCATCTTGCCAGTATCAATTAATAATAGTTAAATTTGCTACAAAATATGAATTGATTGTTCGTGCAAGCTTGAAAGTTAGACATAATAACTCCCTGGGTTTTTTGCAGTAATTTGGATGAATTTTACACCTAGCTTCATTTATACCAACTGTAATTACCAATAATAAATATTAGTGTAATGCTTTTGAATTTCAGCAAATCCTAAGTCCTATTGAATGCATTTTTTATCGTTGAATTGTGACTGGACCGTGTGTTCTCCTTTGTGAAATATTCTCCATTCATTCCCTTCCATATTTGGCAAATGTTCACTGTCAAGTTCAATGCTACGCTAGAACTTAAAGATACACGAAAGATGTGAATGTCTTTGAGCGTTGCTAAAAATGTTAACTATGTAGTTTAGTCGAATTATGTATCATCATTCAAAGTTGGTAGAAGGCAATTACAGAAGACTCCGCTGAAAAGTTATTGATCTAGGAAGGGAGTTGACTTATTCAAACCAGTGGGAATTCCACAACAGTTATTTATTACTCTGAAATATTCAGCCTACTCGATCTACAATGGATCTTTTATTACTCCATTTATCAAATGTCTTAACCAAGTCATCATTAGATCTTGAGGATAATGACAATGGCTGTGGGTTCAATGGTACATAAATATTGTGATCCCATGGAATAGAATCATTCAAGAAGTTGAATGTTTCTCTTATGTCCATATTGGCAGGTATGTTTTAGAAAGTATATTTTTTACTTATCCAGAAGTTTGGTTCTGTTTTGTTTTTGGACTGGAGTAATAAAAACATCCTGCTCGCTTCACATGTTAGGTTATCTTTTTCCCCTGGTCCATCCAATTCCTAGAGTTTACCTGTGAAAAAATAGACCTTCCATCCAATTTATTTGTTGAAGGACATTTTGTAACATTATATCCTGCTTGAGAAGTGTATGAAAGCGTCAACTTAATTTTCTGCTCAATGATCTTCATAGTTTACTCAAGGGTTACATATCGAATAACCCGTATGTATAGGGATGGATGTCATGCACCTTAAAGTAAGAAAAACGGGCCAAGTCTGCCTAGAGAAGTATCATTACCTGAGGCAGAAACGGTTGTTAGTGTAAAAGCACACAAACGCCGGATACAGTTGCTCTAGACAGGTATGGAAACAAGAGTTTCCAGTCAACAATATTAGATTCCGGAGAAGGATTTTTATGAAAAGCGAGTCGTTTGCCCATCATTATAAATAGCAGTCGACGTAGCGGTAGCAGTTATCGTCAGTTTGCAAACTGATATCAATCCAGGTCAAAGAAACATACCCTTTTCTTTCATTATCAGGTAGAAAACTGGCGAAACTGGACAAAAGATTGGACTCATTGTAAGAAAACAAACGAGTAACTTTCAATGATGATAATGATTTATTGTTTTCCAAAAAACCCGAAAACATTGAAATGGTGGAACCTGTTAGCCCTTTTTTGAACGAGGATTCTTTTACGAAGGGACGGATAGGTTGGGATAAATGATGTTTGATATAAGAAGACAAGGTGCTAGTGAGTCTTCCCTTTTGTCATGAAAACCTGTCTTCCAGTAGACATGCGATGGATTGGAACTGCAAGACACCTTAATGTAATTGCAGTAATGAATCCATACAATGCAATAGGATGGAGGGACACCTTACCTCGCATGCCTTTTATTTTATTGAGTCCCCTCATTCACTGAGAAGTCGGTAAGTCTAGTCGATTTGTGAATTTGGGGATTGGTCCTTTATTTCCAAGGCAGGAAACGGACTGCTCCTCTATTCTCTTTTGGTGCATGCTGCTGGCACTGATCAAACTCTGATAAAAACTGTTGACCTTATAGTTGGAATATGTATTAATATGCTGCTTGAATGTGTGCTTAAGGCATAGTCGTTTTGGTACTGGTAGATTTTCTGATGGAAATGGGAGGCTTTGGAAATGAATTTTTTTCTACCCGATTTTTTCTTTTGACGATTGAAATAAAGCAGAGAGTCGACCGGGGATGTTATCTTACTCACCGGAACAGCCGTTATTTCAGTTTCTTGTGGGTTTCAATGAAGTGATTGTTTCAGAGGAATTGGCCATTCGTTTTAGCGTGGCTTTAACATAGGATTTATTTGAAATGAATCAAACCTTAGATGTTAGAATATTCAAAGCTAGGGATCCGAATTATGTTTAGTTTCTACTATAATTGACTGTGTTGAGCTGGAACTGTCACGATCTATGTGTATCCGTTTGCTATAAATACTAACATTGTTAGATGAAACTATCCCCTGGTGTACGCAAAATGGTAGCTAAACTCCTAGCTCTGCAAAATGGGTGTGAAGTTATCAAAAAATTTGTTGACTCCGGTATTGAATAACTGAACACGCAAAAGCCATTTTATTCATCCGCCCTATTGCAATGACTTAATAATAACTAATAAGATTGAAATATCCTCTCATGTAAAATGAAATTAAGTTAATCATAAACGATGTACACTTTAAGGGTAAATAAATTAATCGAATGTCATTAGATGAGCTATTTGAATGCATGTGACCATGTGAAGCATTTAAAAAATAAAACTAGGGAAAGTTTTAAATAGCTAAAATCCATTATCGTGATAAATGTCCGTTAGAATTTTTCTTATACGAAATTAGACGGTTTTTTGTCCTGTCTCAAATTGGTTCTCCAGCATTGTTTTTCTCCTATGAAGCGATTAGCTCTCCATCCACAATTAAAATCCGGATCTGATTACAGAGCAAGCATATGTACACATATATTAGCTATTGAGTTTGATATTTAACTTTAAGGATTGCTTTAGACAAAAAATGAGTTTGCTTATCAAAAAACGAGTAAACAGTAGTAGGATATGCAATCAACAGGCGAGTAATTCACCACTACAGCCGGGAGGAAGTAATATAAGTGGGAAAGGGGAAGGAAGTTAGTATTCAGTGCGGAAGTGTAATCAAGATCAATCAGTCGGTCGTATGGACGGAAATTCTTCTGCTTAACTTAACTCATGTACAATACCGAGCCTGTTGAATGCTCGGATCATATCCTCGTAAAAAATATTTATGAAGGGACGAAACTAATATGCCCGGGCATCAGATTCACGTTTGTGCTACTTATTTTGGGCTTGTAGCAAGGAATCATATTATATTACTGAGGGACGAAGGATTTGCTTGTTATTAATAACGCTGCTCATTTTTTCAACTTTTTCTCCGCACTTATTCAGCTTTCAGGATACTGGGGGGCTCAGACCTAATAAGCAGAGTGCTCTCATATATTACAGCAATAAAGCAACACAGGATGTATGTGCTAAGTCGTCGAGGGTTGTTTTTCTAAGTAAATAGGTATTAAGATTTGTACCCTTCTTCCTTTCTGATATTTTTAACAGTCAAAATTTAAAGTAGCAAAAGGATTTCAGCTGTCATATTGCCAGCCGATAAGGCATGATCTCCCGAATCATATTTATACAATGTTAAGATCTGAACACTTCTAGTGACGTAAAAATGGGTTCGATTAAAAGAATAATGAGGCGTTTATGGTACTTTATTATGACCCAAAGCTGAAGACAATTGGTAATATACCATTCAATAAAATTATCCATACAACCGAACAGCAGTAAAAAGCCAACGCACGTTTAATAAAAAGAAGTGACTAGACTTTTAGAGGGATTAATTTGTCAGTATTCCAAAACTTCCATTGTATTTATGTTCTACCAAACGGTCGCATCTCTTTGTGTCCTCGGCTGTCGCTTGACTGCTTGCGAAGTTGAGTTCAAGTGGCTTTTAAACCCTTTCCAGATTACATGTAGCAATTACTTGAATGAAATTCTTCTTTTAGTTAGAATAGGAATTTTGAGTTAATATAACTGGAATAGTACATATTAATACTCCGAATCGGTCGGTCTGATAGATGGGTTTTGTATGGGTTGAACTATAGAAAGTGTTAAGGGAAACTTGGAATTTAATATTTTTAATACCCTACACTTCTGATCTGCTTTTACAGACACACTTGACGTTTCTCAAAGTTGGTTAGAATATTGCTTGAGCTGGGTTTAGTATTGAGACTTCTTCATAAAAAAAATCCACCAAAGATTACTCAATGAAGCTGTAGAGCTCTTCAGTACCATAAGTGGGTGACTGACTGGGAGTAGTGGGAATCTAAGGGTTCTATCGTTTGGATGCATCTACTGCATTTCATCCTTCACTTCGTCTTTGTGTCGATGGGTTTTAAAACGTACGTACATTCACTATGCATTTTCAATCCTCGCCTCGTCCCTTTTTACTTTTTCTTTTTAATTCATCAGCTTTCAACTCCAATTTTTCATAAAAGAACAACCTGCATATTTAACTCTTATTCTTAAAAAATTAATATTGTTGACTTATCTGATTTTTAAAGTCAGTTTTGATACTCTTTATTGATATTTCTTTTTTAAGTACAAGAGAGATCTTAATGCAGATAGAATAAAATTACATTTCCTATCAAAATCCAATTTACACAATCAGGATTGTTTGATCTACTTAAGGATTTTTAAAGTCAGGACAATCTCTTGGATGCACATTCTTGCGAATTAATTACTAGTTAAAGGAAATTCCTCCTCAATTATTTTTATTTGTAGGAGTATGATTTTGATTAACTTCTGAAAGTTGAAAATTCGAAAGTGAAATTATGATTAAACATTAACCCCATAAATAACGATAGTTGCATATCCTCCATAAAGTCCTTGCCTTATAAACAACTGCAGCCTCAATTATCATCTGAAATTAAAAATAATCGACATACTCCTGAGTTATAATCAGTTGGAAATGCTCATCACATCAAAAATGAAGATAAAACACTAGTCCATGCGATCACCTTGTGTTAGTGAAATAAGGATGAAATAAGGTATCATTACTATCTCTACAGGCAGTTCTAATTTATAATCAAGAAAGAGTCTCCTCTTGTTTGTAGTTAGTTATACAACAACCAGTCAGCAATTAAGTAGAATTATTTCTTGAAAGCTCACACTATTACTAGTACTCACTAAACGTCACTTACGCAGCTTCCTTAAATGGCAGAGAGTTGTATTACCACTAGTGACAGTCTTAACATACATAACTTACTACTTACAAAGCAATCAATCCTCCTTGTCTAAATTGAAGATGTAGTAGACAGTTGTAAGTTATGCATGTCGTAGACTGCAATATGCCAGTTAGAGGCAGTGTTATTTAACTTGACTTGAGCAGCAGCATTACAGCATTAGTAAAATTGCATAGAAGCTTAGATTATTATTTTTATTAATGGTTTTAAGTGGTCGGTTGGAGACTTGGGATCTATACTTTGTATCTAGAAGACGAATGTTTAGAATTGGATGCCTAAACTAAAATAAGTAAGTTTAGAAGGATAGCAGATCTCCATGTCCATCGTCCATACCACGAGCTATCAAGCTAATAATCCTCGCTTATGCTAATATGTTAAAGACTCAATAGTTAAAAGTATAACATTTTGAACTCAGCAGTCAGTCAGTCTGCTTCACCCAGAATATTCGTATGCTATTTCTGTGTATATTTAGTTATCAAGTTATGCATAAATGAATCTATCCTATGTAGTACTACATAGGGGATGTTTGTCTGTGTTCGTTTCCCTTGGATCCTTCATTCATTCAATCAACAGTAAGTCTACCACTTGGCTTATTGCTTCAGTCACTTCAGTAGATATTTAACACTACATCCATCCCTTCATTCATTCATTGCTGCTATAGTATATAACGTTTTTAAAGTGAGTCTTAAGTCATCAAAAGTGTACACATTTGGTTGGGTGATATGATGGGAACGTATTGGTAAAGAAATAGGGAATGATCAACCACACAGAAACCATCAACATCAGTGACCATTTAACCCTTCACGTAATCAACTCATAAGTAGGAGCACATTATTGATATACTGGAAGACGCAACGAAACCCCAACCGACACGTTAGTTATTACTAGTTTATTTGGTAGCATAGTGCATTTGTGTATTAATCTGAATAAAGGGACAGAGCCACTTCACTCTTGATTTCTGACTGTACCTTGGAATGCTTTTGTTAGTTGAGTTAAAAATGAAATCCCAATTTACTCTGCATTAGTCTTAATCTCTTACTTAACGTTGTTATGTTAGCTTAGTTATTAAAGTTCATCATCTTATCGCCTCGTTATCTTTGAGCAAGGGACGTCCACACAACAGCAGTAGTAGCTAGCTTTCGAGCGTGTCTCATAGTTTGGGATCTCCTTCTGGAAAATTATTATTCGTTGTAAGTTCCAGTGCAATATTGATTTTATTTGTACACCAAGCTTAGGTTATAGTTTCCTGGTATTTTGTAGTAAGTAACTGTAAACTGAAACTAAGTAGCTATCCAACTATCGGGATGGTTGTGTTTAATCTTAAATACCAAACTTGAAAGTTGTAATTGCTTTAGTCGCCACGGGATAGTTAAAGTGAATAACTTACAAACAGATTTGATTTGATTGACGGAATAAAATTATTAGAGTAAGTCAATAATTAGAGAACCAATTTATTTGAGAAGTTTAGTGCAGTGGTTTAGAGGCTTTACTGTGGTTAGTTACTGTTTGTTTCCAGTAAGTAGTTTCTTAATTTCATGGAGAATTTTCATATACCTTCACCAGCACAGACCTTAAACGTAACTCTGCGGGAAAAGATTGTGTTAGTCAGTCGAAGGTACATTTTATGCACAAAAGCAGATTTGATTTGGGTGAGATCTGTGGATGACAGGTTTTGGTATGGCAAATCGAAATGAATTAGTTAAGTAAAAGTAATAAGGGTGGTTGAGGAAATTAAGCTGAGTTTTATTATCTTCACGTTTTTTACGTTTGCGTTCGTTCTTTATGAGTAGGTAGTTTCATTTCATTCTCTTGAGCTATCATATTCATAACTCGAGTTGAAATCTGAGCGATAGGTTATTAGGGCATTTGTAGCAGTAGTGTTGAAAGGTCAGGTGGGCGTTTGAACAGATCGATCTAAAACGATATTAATGATAAGCAGAGAGTAATTTTATAAAACAGTCCAAGTACCTAATCATATTGTAGAACCAGGAAGTTTACTAATGCACATCCCACAAGCTAGAATTCACGGGTAGTAACATCCTTAATTATTATCTTTGCTGCATTAAGCTCTAATTAAAATGCATTATATTACAAGTTCACCATCATTAACAGCAATTAGCACCCGCTCAAATTTCTACTGTTTTATGATTAAACAAAGCCCGGAATAAGGATGAAGTAAATAAAAAACAAGTTTTTAAATCATATTTATAACATCTAATAATATCTCATTTAGTATCATGTAATCAACTGACGTATTTACAGACTTGCAATAATCATCAATTTACTTTAAAATTAAACCCGTTGTTCAAATAATTATTGTAAACGTAAACGTAACCAAACATAACCTTTATGTAGGATCGTTGAAGAATGATACATACTGCTGTCATCAACTAACCGGTGCACCTATTATTGCAGATTGCAGAGCAGACTTGCTAATTTTTATACCAATTTCTAAGCTAAAAATGGAAAATTAGCACTCACAGATTATAATCACAATCAGGCGGAGAACTGTAAAATAATTCCTGAAACTTGTTTCAGGTAAACTTAACTACATTTAATGCTTGTAAACAGCAAACAAAGTCATAAAACGGACATTTTAGTTTACAAAGTTGATATTCAACCAATGTTAGAGTAATATGCAAATAAAAGATTAGGAGGAAATGGTTTAATACATTGATTCCGTTCCACCTACTCACTTGTCATAAAATTACAAGTCATATAGGCAACTCATCCATGTAATTCTTACTATCCTCATCGGGGCAACGGAGCATTTAAAAAGAGTAAATATAAGGCAGTAAAATATAATTGCGATTTAGAGATTAAAAACTTTTGATTAAAAATTACACCCACGATTGGCAGTGTATTGCACTCATCCATATGTGTCTAAAGGTATGACCGTATGTCAGAAATTAAGCGAGGATTTAGAGAGTTGCAATCAACATTATTTGTTAGTGAAGCTAGCTCGGTAGTAAACAATTGACAGTCTAGGTAATAAGTAGGAAGGATAAGGACTAGAGATCGTATTTCGTTGAGGATAGCCAGCTAGGCCAGTGTGTTAGTGGGAGTGAAGACAGACGTGACGGGTTTTAAACTTCCGACCAAGTCGTTATAAAGTCGTTTAATGCACCTCAATAAAGTTATAATTAAGTCATTAAATTGTTTGTGCTCATCCCTGTCGGCTCAGCAGGCGGATGTGCATAAGAAACTATGCATACTTATGTAAATTTTGCATTTTCAATGATTTTGTTCATATTGTGCTGCTTCTTGCTAGCAAAGATGAGTTTGTCTGTTAGTGGGCAGTGGTTGTGCAAGTATTTGAGTGATGGAGACTATTTGATAGAGTTTTAGCCAAATAAAGTTAAGCAGGAGAGTTTAAGTATTTATTTTAAGGGTTTAAAGGCTTTAGACATCAAACAGTGTAACCCTACCGTATAGAAGAAGAACAGCATAGGAAAATTCCTATGATGATGTTTCCACATGAGTGCATATGTCTAGGGAGTAATTTAAAATTCCTCGCGAAGCTTATTTTTGAAATAAGAAGCATATAGCACAGCATTTTCAATAAAGAAGTAGATTAATATTAATAACTGAAACATTTGGGAAGTCTTCAAAAGTTTCGTATGTGAATGAGTAGAACGGATTGCTAAAGGAAAATTCTGCATTATGTTATCGACGAGAAAGACATTTTTGTAATTACAAATGCAAACTAACTTAGAAATTGAATACTTACATGTCAGATCAGCGTACTGAACTGAAGAAACCGTAAGAAAATTCATGGAAGGGAAAGCTATCAGTCAGCAGAAACAGTCATCTTTTAGTCATCAGACAAATGCTTTCGCTTTGAATTGAATTTGGAATGAAAAACACCGGGTGGGCCAGTAGAAAGCTTAGAAAATTAATTCATGGAAAGTTTCAAATTAAGCGTTTCTCTACAAGTTGCGAGTTGAATCCTTCCACTTTTTGATTTAGTAATTACTTTTACATTACGGAAGGTCACAGGAACTAAACTTGTTGCAATTTTGGTTGGAAAGTTGGGTTCAAGGGAATTTGACAGGGAATGCAATTTAGACTTCTAAACTGCGTGCATTTAGAATGAAGATAATTACTAACCTACCCAAGAGTTTCGAAGTTTTCTCGGTAACCTCGTCAGAGGTGTCAGAACAGTTAATCACGCTTGTGGTAATTTAATCATGCCTCCAAAAATATAAATGTTTTGTTGACTCTTTTAAACTTAGAAAGTAACCTGATTGTCACTGAAGTGAAGTTTATACTGAATATTGCCAATAGTAAGCCAAACTGTTCCTAATCATCCTCTTAACAAACTTGTGAAACCTGCAACGATTTCATGAGAAGACTCAATAAGCTTCGAATGATTACATTACAGAACCCGAATAAAGTTTTCAAACAATTAATTACCCCTATAATGAAAACGAAACCTTACTAGCTGAAAAAGAACTGCTGTCTAAATAGTTCGTTGCCTAATGGAACTTAAGTCGTATTGTTAAAAAAAATGAAGTTTTCCACAAGTTCAAGTGCGTCCTTTGCCGTAACTCCTCTTCTTTACCGCAGGTAAAATTAATAATATCTGCATTTTAAACGCAAAATTTTAAATTTCAGCTTCAGCAAAGGAAATATTTAATTATGTAGAAATGGCAAAATGTAGATATTGGATATTGAAACTGCATCAACGGCGGAACACAAAATACTACTTTCCAATATCTCAAGGTTTTATTGTTGTGAAACCCTTTACAATAATTAATTTTCTACTTACTTTATTGAGAATTAACTTGAGCAAACAAAAGATTTAATCAATTTAAGGGTTTTAAAAAGAGATGTAAACTAAATAGAGCTTCCAAAAAAGGAAAATCGTTCACTGGAAATTATAGCCCATCTAATTGAACAAACCATTTTTGGCAGTTGAATTGCTTTTTGCTATATTTTACTGAAAGCATTGCAACATGATATTTTCCTTGTAGCTATAAAGCACTGTTTGAATTAGTAATGGAGACGTATTCAATCAATCAAAAGTATAACATAGAAAGGCATGATCAAATCCTGGGGGATTTGGAAAATAATAATATAAATTATGTATATTTATTATGATATAAAAATAAAGTAAAGTCTTATATGTATTTTTTATATTTTTATGGAAATATATCTTTGTATAAAATATCTGCAGAGCATGAAGTTTAAAAAAATATTATGACACTCAATCGGATCCTCTTTCGTATCAAACTAAGATGCTAGAAATAATCTACACGTGAGTGAGGTTAGGTTGCTAAGAATTTGTTCACTTCTTCCACTTAGTTGTTAAATAGATCCACATCTAAATAAAGTAATAAGGCTTTTTATCGATGTAAAGAGCTTGGAGTTTGCATCAAATTGGGAGCTGGAAACATAATAGTTATCGTCGGATTAAGATTAGTTCACCTTTCCGTGCTTTTCTAACAAACATTTTCTACTGTAGCTCTTCCGGAAATAATGTACTTCCAAGCTAGTAATAAGATAACAACCTATGATGAATAATTCACATGTTCGCAGAAACATTATTGAGAAAAGCCTTTGGTATTGAAATTGTGCCTTTGTGCATACATACATTGCATTAAATTCTAACTGAGAAAGTCTTCCTTAGAGCTAAACTAAAATGAGAATCTTACTGAAGCGTCTTATTCCTAGTATCGTTCATTTCATTACTAAATACATCCGATGTCTTGAATAGCAAACAGAAGTCAGTATCCGTAATGCTAATGCAAATGAATAAAAGACGAAGGTCAGTAACTAAATTATTAGCTTCTCGGTAATGTTGTTGCAAGCAACTTGGCTTTTTTGGCAGGAGCTTGACTTGATGCATTCTAATTTTTGCTAATATATGTTGGTTGGTGAGGTGGGTAGTTTATTATAAAATCGCCATCAGTGTCTTTTTGTCACCAACAATGGCAGTAAAATCCCATTGGGTTCCTCAGTACACTGCTGCGTAGTTTGCTAAACATTCTGCCTTGTAACACAGGTAGTATTTGTCCTTTCCTTCAGAATCCAAAACTCTTTCAAACTAGCCTTTTGTATAGATATATGCATTTAGTAGTATGCAAAACACAAGGTGAAAGCAGTTTTTGAACTGTCTTTGAACTATGTATTGGGTGAACGGGTTTAGTACTCTTTAGAACTATTTACTTTTCACTACCGTCAACTGTAGTCGAATGTGTATTACGCATTGAATTGGTGAAATCTCTTTCGTAGTAAATTATTTGGCAAGCAGTGTTTTAGCCCAGTCAATTGGGCATATGTAGCCACGTAATCAGTCCGTCTCTGTCGCTCTGTCCGCACGAGATCTCAGAACATACCAGACCGACCTGTCTGAAATTTTGTACAGTAGTGACAACCGTGCCAACTAAGAGCTGCCCGAAAATGTAAGTCGTTCCGTCAACGTAGGGACCCAGAGGGGTTCCAAAACCCCCTAGGGTCTTTAAATAGGGAAAAAATAATTGGTCTACCTTTGATTGAAAATCACAAAAAGACAATAATGTTTACGAATTCATATATTTAGAGACCCCTGGGGGTCAAAAATACCCATTGGGGTCCTTAAAATGAAAAAAGCCGTTTCTCTACTTTTGAGTGAAAATCACAAAATACCATTTTTTTTACGAATTCGACCATTTAGAAGGTGCGTGCGATTTTATACCTCCCGTGCGTGGAGGTATTACCCGATAGAGTCCTTAAAACAATGTCTACTTTTGATTTAAAATCACGAAAATCCAATTAATGTTTAGGAAATTTAATATTTACAGACCTCTGGGTACCCAATACGGTTATTTAATTAGAAAACATTGTTCATTTTTTTAAAGGGTAAAAGGGAGGGGTGAGGGGGCTTAGCCCCCACATAATAAAGCCTTTCTTTCGTTCTAATCAGAAGATTGCGCAGAAATATCAACTGACTGGGCTCACATAGCTGCTTGAAGGAGGTTTTTTCTAGCCAGTTTTATGCTTACTTTCGAGTTTTATAATGATAGTCACTTCGATGGGAAAAAATCCACTAGCACAAGGAATCCCAGCTAAATTACAGTGATTATATAAGCTATTAATCGAAAATATGCTTACAAACGTAGAATGAAACCAATAAAATTTGTCTTCCTCTTTTTTGTTTATGTAGGAAGACAATAATATTTGATAAATTTCACGCAGTTGGTAATACAATACCTAACTAAATCAAACAAGACTCAGGATCAGAATTAGAAAGCTTTAAAGGAGCAGATCAAGATCGATATGAGGAGCTAAATAAATGTAAGACCCTCATTTAACCCAAAAGATTGCCAAGCTTCAGTTAATGTTATATTTTCAAATTCCATTCATTTTTTCCCGTTTATTTTTCACTTGAAAATGTTTATAGATTACAGGTATCAGTTTAACTTTTTTGCAATTATCGGCACACTATGAAAACCTTTACGTTTCATAGCATGAGGCGCAAGACGTTTTTCAACTTGTTCAAAACTTATTGCTACGATTTTCTTCCAGCATCTATTTGAGTTAGCTGAACGTGAAAATACGTAATTCGGTGTTACTAAGATTGTCAGAAATCATTTAACTGACGGGAGTTGTTTCGACTGGACAGTAGACGTTTTAGCTAGGTACAGAACTTTCTATTATGAATGCAAAATAAATAGCTAGCGAGTATACAACGAACCAGTTAAAATATTTGTACAAAAGTCAACCATCAACTGGTAATAATGTCATGTTCATCTGTTCGATTGTGATAATAATAATAACTGACAGAAGTCTGCGGCACAGCCAGGAACCTCGTGCTTCTAGATAAATAAAATGAAGATATCCAGTTTATTGTCAAAAGTAATTTCTGTTTAGTATTCTCAATACAACTGTGGAGTTGAATGGGAATAATAATAATCGAATGCAATGAATTGGAGCATTTTCAACTCTTTGTACAAACCTCACAATGGCCATTTTCGGACAAAGGGTTCCTTATCCTGGGATTCACATACCAATTTTCCGTTGTTATTAAGTCCCTTACAAACACAACACACGTACGAATTAGACATTATAATTAATTCCTGTAAATACTTATGCGAAGTGGGCTAGTTCTCAGGGCTACTTTTAGCCAAACTAAACTTAATTCAAACTGGTTGATTTCTAGTATAATTATTTTGAGATTATATTTAGATTAAGGAACGGATGGATGTAAAAAACTTTTGACTTAAAATTAATCGAAATATTCAAAGTTTGAATTTCCGAAGAAGTTTTCAAAGGTTTTATACCAATAATGTAGGATTAGGAATATGATGTTTGCTTTACACCTCACTCAGCTTTATTTCTGGTATCGCCCAAGTTATAATACAGGAAGTGGGATAGTTCTTTAATCAAAATTAAACTTACTTCTAAACATCAAACCCTTAAAATACTACAGTGATCCAGGAGTGGAAGTAAACGTGATGAAGTAATTTGTTCTTGGATGACTTCTCAAAGCAATTCACTCTTGCTTTTCGTAGTTCCATACGTATGATTAGCTAGCAAGGAAATGGGAAAAGCTCTCACTTTTCTGCAGATCTAAATTTCAATTACCTTCAGTCAAATCATAGGGAAAGTAAACCGTTATAAGGTTTGTACATCTGGAGATTAATTCGGGACGAGGCCAGCAAGTATGAGATACAGAATGTACATGTAGAGAGATCTGCTATAGTAAGGCAATAAAACCATTCACGGATGATTGGATTCGGTTGGCTGAATGCATTTTTGGTTAGTAGGGATTAGAGATCGGACACGGATTCATCTTCCTTCAAAGGTTGTTTGGCAGTGGTTGTTAGATTATCTAACATTTGACCTTAGCCTCACTATCACTTATATTATCTCTTATAGCACTGTGGAAAGCTAGGAGTTTGTAGAACTCATTTATGCTTATTAAACTCAGAAATGATATATATAGCATGTCCTTATTGGAGTGAAAATTGAACCCGATAGGACTTTAGAGGGATATTTTATAAGCAATTAGTCTGTCTTTGTTGTATAGATGAGTCATTTCATGGCTTCGTGGAGTTCTCATTCGTAAATCATGGATTTATTTTTATCCACCACCCGCCAATGCAGTATACTATAATTGATGGATTTAGTAATTTTACTTTTACTTTATCTAAATATGTTTCTAACCACACCAACCAACCACCTACATTTAATTTGCTTAATGGACCTCTGCTCATCTACCAAATAGGAAGGGCTTATCTTCCGACCTAACTTAGTCAGGATGCTTTACAGAATATAGTGTAGCCGAATGATAAACTTGAACTTTGGAATCATTATTGCAGTTCAAAGATTTAAATTTCGGCAGTCGAATGCTTTCCAGTAATACATGCAATGAATATACGTCCAATACTTCGTACTCCAATTTTTAGTTGTGCTTCATCCTTCAAGTATACAGTGTTTTTTTCATTGAAAAAACTCTCCAGTTTCTTGATCAACTCGACGACTAATGTCAACCCCAATGAGGGATGTTCATTCTTAGATTGTAATTGGAGATGACTCGTTATTTTAGAATAATCACTTACAACTCTAGCATTAGAAGGAGAATTAGAGTTTTGTCACATATGATGAAGACATTAACTTTATTAATTAAAGTAATGAAGCTTTATGTGGGGATATAATATCACGCTGACTAGGATGAGATGTACAAAAAATGTATATCAATTTTATTTCTGCATGGGCTTACCTTAAGGACGAAGTTTGTACTCCGTACAGCACGGTTAGGCACCACCAGGCCGATAATACTGGTTAATTTGGGTTCCATCCCGCTTTACTGCTGGCGACAGGTCTACAGAAAAGTAAATAAGATTTCATTTATGGTAGTCAGAGTTCGAGAATAGCAATAAAAAACTGGAGCCTGCCATCTCTTTTTCTTATGTATATCTTTTCAACAACTTTCTTTGCGACAGTCAACAGTTAACAGTTCAATTGATTTATTTACTGACCCAAAAAGTGGATGCGTGATTTATAAATTATTAAAGTTAGCTATTGACTGCATTAAAATTATCCACCTGGAAGCAACAATTTATTATGCTACTATACCTAACTTACCTACATAATTGAAGTCAATGCCAATTGACACGTATCAGAAGCTATAGTTCTTGGATATTATGTTATTAGAAATGAAATCGTTCAAGTGAATGTTTATAGTTCAGTTTATAGCTATGCTTTATCACCAGTTCGGCATATGTATCTAAGCATTGTTTTGCATAGTTATTCATTACAAGCAAATTAAAACTTCATTGATAATTAAAAATCGTGTGTACACATTCTTTGCTCCTAAAGTACAAAAGGTAAATGCTTCGAAAATGTTTTGCCATCTTTTGCAAATCAAAACCCTTCGGCTGCGAACCGAATATAGAACTACAAGACAGAGTTAGGCCCAGATAGAAAGAGAATACACGACTGGGTTTAGATTTAGGTATTAGAAATCCTACCCATCGTGCTATCCTAAATCCTAGGCCCTGGATAGGAACGGCCGAGCTTAAAAGACCGAGGAAAAAGACCCAGCTCGCTTCTCAAGCTGTCAGTCTAGAACTGACTTTCATAGTACAAGTTAGAAGTAACTTTTCCTTCCAGGAAATTTTAAGAACCTCACGTAAGCCAGATTAGATTATATAAGAACTCTTTTCAATAGCTACTTTTTAAGTAACATTCCTTTTTTTCGGGTTTCTTTGAATTTATTCTTTAAAAATAAATTTTTCAAAAGTAAGATGCAGACAGAAAGTAGCATTTATCTTCTTGCCAAATGTAGGTGCGAAGCAATCTGAGACACTTCAAGTGAGAGTGTTATTTGCAACGATTCATCATTCATACTTTGTACGTATGCAATAAATTATTCTTGTGCTGTAACTTTTAACTACATGAAATTTTAGCCGTTAAAATGGTTTTAAGACAGGCTATATATGCTGTCCTCTGCATGCTGTGAACAGAAAACATTGGACTAATTCTAAGCAGCAAGCTTAAGCTTATTTACCAGATTAACACACTGAGAACTTAGTGTTAAAGTAACACACGGTAGACAGAGCATAGCCAGTAGTTGTAATCTGTAAGCCGTCCTGTGTGGTTTAAAAAGTATTAAAGAAGCGGACAGGCTAACTGACTGGAGTAGTTTGTCAACTTGGTTGGTATTGTATTGTTTGGGCAGTTTTTAGTTTAAAAAATAAACTGTATCGGAGTGTACTTGGTGCTCAGATGCATCTTTCTGTGGTTGACAGGTTGGATTGTTGAAATCTTGACAAAAAATTACCAAACAATTTGTTCAAGGAGCCAGCAACAGCTTGTTTTATTGAACTCATCTTCTTCAGTAGGCCAGACCTGTCATCACTGATTCCTTAAAGTTGATAATGAGAACTAAGATGAAGGAAAAGGTTTAGATTGACATACCGAAAACATTCATGAGACATTCACGTCATGTACTACCAGAGACAAAGAGTATTTAACTTTTTTCTCGACACATTTCACTGTTGCAATGTACATGCATTTGGTTGGCTGTAAAAGGAATATCTGAAGAAGGTTACCAAAGCCAATTTTTGGTGTTATGATATTGGTCTGAATTTCAATAAATCGATTCAGCTATCCCGACCAAGGAAACGGTCGACTGGATGCTTTAGCTGGAGTCCGCATAGACTAACAGCTAGCCACTTTTGGGACTGCTTACGAGGATAATGTGAGTTTACAATAAATAAATAAAGTATTGGAAGTTGGTAATATTGAGTGTTTGAGTTGCTTGAGTGTTGTTGAGCTTTGGATTTGGGAAAAATGAGATCCTAGTCAAAGCATCAATACTGGGAAGGCTATTGCTGCTACAGAATTCTAACTTACTAAACTGACACGACAGGAAATATTGATTTATTCAGTATTCGCTGGACATTTCGCTGCTTCATTATGCCATTTTTATTTTATTTTTGCCAGCATTGGTTAGGAGAACTACTAAAACTACTGGTAATAAAATTATACTAAGCTATCACTTTGAATAGGTTTTAGCGAAAAGTAAACATTACGTATACGCTCATGAGATATTAAGAGATTTGGAAGTTGAGAAATGGAATAGTATTGTCTCGGCCATTATTTTTAACGCTTTGTTAAAAAACGCCTTTTATTTATTGAAAACGTCGGTAAGACAATGTTTCAAATGAAATTTCACTTTTTAAGCGGATAAAGATAAATTTGGCAATAAACCCTATCTCTTGACCATGATAAAATGATAAAAGTCATTAAGAACGATTACGATACCCACCCCTGCAATGACACCAACACATTTTTTCGATCCTTCGCTCAACCTTAATTGCAATTCAATTTAATTTCATCACCTCACACCTCATATTTTAGCTCACAGCAAACATTTAACAGTTGCGCATCCTTTCCCCTTCTCCACAAAAGGCACATACGCACCAAGCAAGCAACTAATCATTTGATAAAGCTAATGAGCTAAGCTTACAGCATTTTTAAAGCTTTTTAACCACCAACTGATTTATTGCCCTTTATTTTAACAATGAGACGGTATTTCAAAGTGATTTACTGTAACACTATCACGCGTTATAATTCCGAAACAACTACCCAGTATCGAGATAGTTTTATGCTTCTAAATGTAGTAATATGTTTAGGCTTATTCAATCTTTTAACCATTACTATCATAGGTCTAAGTTTCTCAAGTAAAAGCCAATGCAATGGGATAAAAAAAGTCCCTTTTTACTCTATTCATTCAAACTTAAAGCTAAAATGTTAAAGCAACTAATAATGTATACAGATTCTGAAATATTATTATTTATCTCATTAATTATCTCTGCCTTGGGTTGGTCTTGTTGCTGCTTGAGTTAATATTAAGACAAAAGCAAGAAAAAAGTAATAAAGACTCGCAATAATTATTTGTCATTCGTGAGAATGGAATGACAGGACCGCGCAGTTGGAGACTTCTTACGGGAAATAAGATGATTCTAATCTTGTCAAACTAGATAATGCATTATTTGTGGACTTACCTGCAAATTTCAATTTCATTATGAATAACTAACTAGCTTACTCAACTTTTCTCACCATTTCCGATTCTAAGATAAGACATAAGTCAGTGAATAGATGGGCCAGCATGTATAAGATTTCAGTTCGGTCAATTTATTTTCAATAGCAAGGTCTCATGTTGTCAAGATTTTGCAAGATTGCTATTCAATGGGTTCTTATTACGGCATAAGATTAATGGTTGCTGGGGTTGAATTGGCAAAATTCTTAAAGTTATGTGCTCATTTAGTTTATGAAAGTAAATTTGAAGCACGATTCATTCTCACTGTCGTGTAATTTATGTAAGTTACCTCTTCCGGGAAGCTTGCTGGATACTTATTTTTATGACTTAATGGTGGTAAATAGTTTATCTTAGATTGTTACCATCTAGATCGACCGTGAGAAAGTAAGCAATTAGTCTAGAAAAGTTGAAGTCGGAGTACTATAGACTGGAACTAGTGTTTTATCAAAGTACTCAGATAGCAAGGGATCATTTTGCAAAATAGGTTTATTTACTCTATTGCATAGATAATACAAGAGGAAACATGGAGTTCATAATATAAAGTATGAAAGTTCATGGGTTATTTCATTCGCCGTTTAAAAGTAGCTTTAAACTGACACGGATTGCGAATCTAGATAAAAAAACCTCCGAGTGCAGCTAGCAGAGCCCATTCCAGGGCGCTTTGGCGCAATATTTATAACCGTTTGTCTTTTTTGAACACATTTATATGTTTTTGTGTGTTTTTTTTCAACGTGCGGGCCAGCCCCCACACTTACCTTTTCCCTGCTGTTTGTATTTTTATGATTTTGGTGGATACGTTAAAAAAAACATTTTTTCGACTACTTCATTGGGTAATGAACCTACCCCCACGGGTCCTCAAACTGTCGATTTGGGCCAAGCTATTAATATTTTTGTGATTTTGGTGGAAAAGTATAAAAATAATTTTTCAAGCTATTTAATTACCCGGCGGGGTTTTTTGACCCTTCCGGGTTTACCTGGACCGATCGGTCTCAACTTTCGCACTGCACCTAGTTAGCGCAGTTGCCACCTGAGTGCAAACTTTCAAGCCGGATCGGCCGGGTAGGTTCTGAAATCTCGCGCGCATAGACAGTTGGACAGACCGACGGAAAGAGCAATCCCTGTAGCCATAGAATGGGCTAAAAAAGCGTTCGCATAAAATAGAGCAATTGACACTATGAAAGTGAATCTAACTTGATTGAAGGACAAAAGCTGCGTTTGAATTTGAGTGTGAAAGGGCAATGAGAATTCTACTAATTGTTATTGTCCATTGTCACTTGAAATTTATTAGAGGCTTGGTTTGCTTGGCATCAGAAGGAAATCATTTATCAGAATTAATGTGACTTCTAGGTTTTTGATTCCGCTGTAAACGCTCATATCATGTACCACTGACTTGAATACTTAAAGTAGTAAAAATAACACAAGTAATGTTATTATTATTCACTAGCATTACTGAACTGAAATACTTCGCATGCCAAGCTTGTTCCAATTGTAAAGGGTCATAAAGATACTAAACATGACAAATTACAATAATTTCATCGCAACCAACAACAGTAACCTTTGTTTCGATACGTAGTTGCACAAAGTAGTTCAATTTGTCAAATAAATTTAATTGTTCCACCTAAGATTAAGATCTGATCTGATTCCTAGATTGAGTTAATACGTATATAGCAGTGTAACATGATAGTAGCGGATATCATTGTATCAAATTGTAATGCAAGTCCTAAATGTATGCCGTAGTGATTGATTACACAGCAGATTTGACCTCAGTTTTCTTGATTGATCCTACTAAAATTAAAACTTTCAGGCAGTTTATGCTTTGCATTTGTGTGTAGGACTATTTTTTGGTACATTTTAAAGACTAGATTCTACCGCAGAAGTTACACTGTACAGGGTGCATGTTTGAAGATTTTTAAGTAACAAAAGGTAAAGTACTACTATTTGCCATTTGTTGAGAGACTTGTACAAATATAAATGGGCTAGGACTATTTTATGGGATGTCTAAACAAGGAGTTAAGAAATCCTGGAAGGTGTTAGTAGTAGGTTTAAGCGTTGGCTTGAATATTCATGTAATTATTATGACCATTGCTGGGCAAGTTGCGGCGTGTCGGCTGACTTTAAATGCTTCTGGAGAATTTACTAGATTTACTTTTCTTTAGTTGTAGAATATTCCTCCATAAAACATCGCTTTGTTTATTTGTTCCAGCCATTTGGCATTGTTGGGTGACGGGAAATAGATTAAAGTTTACCTTTTATGCCTCATTTTATTTCAGCGCTGGGAGTAGACAAATGCCCATTAGATGTACAGCTTTATAGCAAATTGTCAGTTATTGTTCACTACTTAGTAGTACAGTCTAAGTTACTACTACTGACTAGACTCGCCATTTACTAGGGATGAGAAGGATAAAACAGAGTGAAATATGGGTCGCATCAAATGAAAATTTATTACAAAGTAATTCTAAGTGTTTATCTTAGACCTGTGGTGTAGTGGGTGTTGTAAAGGATGTGCTTTTATTGTAAGGGTTCAAGCAAATTATAAACCAGCAAGAGAGATACTACATTTAGTGTAGGCGAGAAGACGAATTTGAGGTTGTTTTCAACCTGCTTCCAAATCCTAGCATCATCGAGACCTTCGTAATCATATTTCATACTTCGAGATTGCTTTCGCACTCGATTGGAGAACGCCAGCCACATATTTTGTAATGCATTTAAAAATTGCCAAAGTAGTAATAACCTGGGACGGGTATTTCTGCTTTTCCCCAGAATTGACCTTAAACTGACTGATAGATAGGTAGGTTGGAGACTGATGATTATTTATTAAATGTGAGCATCATCGTAGCAGGTTAGAAAAAAAATCAAATTATGATTGATTGTGTCTCCAGTCTCGAGTTCGGAATATGTTTTCCATTCAATTTAACAATTTTTGCTTCGGTAAGAAGACAAGTGCAAGCTTATGCGGGGGCGATTCTCAAAAATTTCAATTTACTCAAGGTATTAAGTTTGCTTACCTAACATATCTTCCCAACAGATTTTACTCATATTAGAGAAGGGACCCTACACATCACAGCATATATATTAAACTAACAAACGTAAGAAGGTATATGCTGCGATTGTAGAGTTTAATTTTATTTTAGTTCCTATAAAGTAAAGTTTGGTCACCGGCTAATGGAGGCTGGTAAAATTAATCTCAACGCTGTAATACATAGAGCTCTAAAGTCCCTTGGGAACTTAAGGAACTGTACAAAGCTCATTTGAAGTAAAATAGTTGCGCGTAGTTGTTGTCCCGAGACCATTTGCTTTTTATATTCTATCTCACCACGAACGAACTGATGAGATGGTATTCTATCTGACTGACTTATTTTTCAATTAACTCCGACACAGCGCTAGGTTTTTAGGTCACACCTTGATTAACTTTATCGTATAAATTCATCTTCATTGCTATATAACTCAGTCAGATATGAACCAATATCGGGATTTTACTAGGAGGCTAGCTTTCTTTATTGTATCTCCCTTTCTCAAGCAAGCCATGATAATTTATTCGTATAATCCAGATTATAAAAGGCTGAGAGGAATAAGCTACGAATACAAAAATGAATTCTTGTGGAAACAGTTAAATATTCATATCCGGGCCACAAGAGCTGGGACTCCAGGGTTGTGGTGGGAGATCTTCCAATTTCTGGTCCTTGATGAATTCAAGATACCCAAAGTCAGGCTCAGAAAGAATTAATCGGTTTCCATTAACAAAAGTAATGGTTATATCCCATTGTTCCTGCCCATCATCAATCAAAGCGTCTTGTAGAACGTCAGAATACACCGGATCCCAGGAAAGGGAGTAAGAGTCATTGGAAGTGGATGTAAAGTAAAGCCATGCTCGACCCCATTTTCCATATTGCATGTAAAGTTGGAGATCCCCGGACGGCCCGATACTTTCGCTGATATTTAGCTCACCTGTGAATAATGTTATGCAGGATAGGGTTTGATGTAATTTGTGGCAATCTATCGATTTGCACCTACATAGATGGATACGTAAAATGGGGGTAGATATGTTCGTTCACATACCCGACAGGGGATTTCCGTATTGACCTACGGCTGGATTTCCTTGCATTACTGAATATGTCTTATCGGGGAAATACTCTAAGGTTTGCTTCATCAATGAAAGTGAAGCTGCTTTGGCTTTGTCATTTTTTAGTTGAGGAATACTAACTGACGTAAATTGGAAGTTGGAAACCTGAGTTTTCCCCCTGGAGCCTGAAAAAATTAACTGGAAATTGAAGAAGTTTCATGGTAGATTACCCAATGTAATGCATAAAAGTCCCGTCACATACCTTGGAGAATTCTGAGTATATCTACGTGTAGCATTTCATGGCTAGTATTAACTGGTAGTCTGCTAGGTCCGCTTGTAGTTGTGAAGATTCCCAAATTCAAATTTGGAATTAATGTCATTCGACTGTTGAAGGGAGTAATGTACCCACCGTGAGATAGCTTTAGCCAGCCTAGGTTAAGTTCAAAAAATTTTAATTTTAATTTTACAGTCAGAAGTCATTTCAGTGCAATTTATTATATTTGTACCATCGAATGTGCCAATAATTAAACCTAACCCATAGGCCAAGTCTGAGTCGACAATTTCTCCTGGAGTAGATTTAAAACGAGGCTGCAGTGCCATGTTACTCCGATGAAGCCATTTTAAGGGTTCCTAATAATGGTTACCACGCTTGTTTACAAGTCACTCTATGCTAAGCTTTGCACGTTTGTAGAAGCCAATTATCTATGAATAAATAATACCTACCTCTGGAACTATTTGAACATTTCCAACTTTTCCTAGGTTAAGGTGAAACTGCATGTATTTAGCCATGTCCAAGGGACTGCTAATTATGCCTCCTGCAGCAAGAGCTGGAATAACTCGCCTAAAAACATAATGTCAAATACAAAGGCGTAGCGTACAATTATTTTTGGAAATTGGCGAAGACTCAAGATAAAAGAATTGTAATGGTTTAAAATATTTACTTGAACAACTCCGAATTGTATTTTTCGTACGTTCCATTTCGAATGTAGTAAGCACTAGCTGTATTTTCCATATTATAATGGTCATCTGTTACCTTTACATAGGTTGTTTGGCTCATACCGATTGACGTAAACAGTTCATCTAGCTGGACTTATAATTTTTATAATAAATAAAAATTCATCATTTAGATTAGTAATAATATTAACCACAGATTAATTCACCATTTGGGTGAATGATTTTCCATCAAGTGATGAAATAATATCGCCTGCCAAAGCATAGTGCCCGTTATTGTAGACATACTCAGACCGGAAATTGCAAATGTTCTCCGCATAACGGTGCCTGCTGGGGAAAGGGATGATATTTTACTTCAACGGTTATCATATCATTTCAATGTTGTAACTATTATTTTTAGGAAACTGATGTAAAATAGCTACTAGGCAAATTCGTTGACGTCTCCGAAAGCTCCAAATAAAGTTCCGATGGATTCAGGACTGACACAAGACCTGTGTGATAGGATGTCACGAAATGTTCCACTTTCAGATCGATATCTAATCAAAAAAGCTTTTTACGTTTCTCCAGGCTGAAAATACCCTATCTTTTGTAATAAATGCAAATACTACACTTGCAAAATTCACGTTTAACTAACCTATCAATGAGAGTAAAATTATATGATGGAAGAAGCTCTCGAATTGGAATGTCCAAAGCTTGTTCGCCCAGTTCTGGATATCTTTCATGCAGCGTTTTTACAACGATTGTTGCTGCAAAGCTCTAAAAAGTTTGAGACAGAAGTACTTAAATTTGAGCAGAAGAAACTTGCATTAAATGTAGGCCTGGAAAAGAAAACTTACCTTAGAAATCGAACCAATGAGAAATAGTGTGTCATTATTTGCAGGAATAAAATTTTCATAATTCCTGTATCCATATCCGTTTGTATACAAAGTTCGGCCATCTCCAGTTACAATCGCTAGACCTAGAGCAGGTGCCCTATTTTCTGGAAGAAAGTAATCACTAATTAGTCCGTCTATAGATTGTTGAGTTATTGAATCGATTTGAGATTCTACACTGTAAAATATTGCTAGCAAAAGGAAGCATTGCAGAAACATTTTCGCTCTCAAGTTAGTAGTTCAATGTTGTATTGGTACTAACTTGCAGTAAAAGTTTGACTCAACGTGATGTATTTGCGGACACCTTATCATAGTTATTAAGATAATGCTGGCTTTCTCATACATTGTAATGGGATGTGTCTGTACTTCATGATAGCTTTAGTGCATATAGCGTTCCACATTTGAATTTTAAAGGGCATTTAGTAGTCTGCAATATTGATTAAATAAAAATTGTATTGTAGTGTACAGTACACTCGTACGCGAAGGCAGAAAATTTATTTGATTACCATTTGACCAAGTATTATGAGCAGTGCAACGCAGCTATTTCCATTACGTTTGGAAAAAGATCGATGATGTGCCATTGAGTGTAATGTAGTTCCATATCACCGCTTCTACGAATGAATGACAGAATAATGTTTTTACTCTCCAGATTAGTGACACTTTGTGGGGAAGTGTCAGGTGTCACATTACTCATTCTTTGCTAAGAGTTTGCACTCTTGTCGTTATTATATAACGGCATTTATTGCTGTAATAAAAGCATTTGCTCGTTTTCCCACTGTAAGTAAATATTTGCAATGTCCTTGTAACGCGGAGACTGGGAGATTGAAGAGTAAAGCTTTGCTTGAAGAATGCTAAAAATTGTCATTATCCTCTAGACTGCTGTTTACTTACCTGTTGTATACTGCATTCGCTTTTTAACAAGCTCTCAAAATTCTTTGTATAACTTGCAAATTAGAATTTGAACCTGAGGGAAGATTGACTATACTGTAATATACAAATTGATTGAGCAAAATGTCAACTCAGAAGTAATTTTTCCCTTCACATAATGTTTTCTTAGTGCTCAGAATTCTAAGAATTTGTAATTATTGGTAATGCAAACGAAGTTCACTAAATATCATTCCAAACTACCATAAACGAATAGTAGTACGCAATTAATAAATTCCTCAGTAGTGATGACATATCTCAGTCAGTGGTATAAGTTGCAAAAATAAAGTTGCGTATGTATAATATTGGAATCAAGCTGCAGCTTTCAATTTCATTGTTACTGATTATAATTGCACTAGCCAAAGGCCCGTGTTTTATACACGGGTCTAGCAGAAGCCAACAACCATTAAGAGCGTTGTTAAATATACGGA
>JAQFZX010001134.1:0-35441 GCA_034682405.1 Hydroisotoma schaefferi | reverse complement strand
CCTCCCGAATAGTGGCCCCCTCAAAAAAGTCAAAAATTGAATAGTGGCCCCGGCGTGTATTCGAGGATATACGGTATACATACTTGTCCGATCTAATATTGGAAGTACGAAACTGCACAATATCTATTTATCTTTCCAGTTGAACTGGATGGAAGCCCATATAAAATGCCGAAGTCATGGAATGGAGCTAACTTCTTTTGACTCCCAAGAAGAGTTCGAGTATCAAGCTGAACTCGTCAAAAATAATATTGGTAAGTTGTTGTGGGTGGATTAAAAAATAAATGTATTTTCATTAAAACTGAGCTTAATATTTCAGAAAATCCTCCGATACCAGACTATGCTTGGATCTCAGCCCATGATCTGTTGAATGAAGGTCGATTCACCTGGTTATATTCGGGGAAACCGTATTCATCATTTTACAACACGATCCCACGTCATACAAACCAACCGGACAATTGGAATCAAAATGAACATTGTATGGAATTCAGTAAAGAGAGTTTGGAGACCGAGTTCTGGGTGAATGATGCAAATTGTGAAATCAAAAATGGAGTTGTGTGTTCTTACATCGAAAAAGTCTACTGACAATACCAATCAAAATTATAAAAGTTTGAAGAAAAAAAAGGTTTGATTGGACTAGCGTTTCTTTTTTCAAAATACTTTAGTATATTTAGGATTATGATTATTTATAGCTTGATAAACTGTAACTTTGTGTACACTTTGTTGTATATTTAACTAATAGTTTATTTCATCCTTTTATGTGTACTACTACTAACTACTTTACAAAATACAGCTTTGTCTTGTTCATATTTTTTTAAATTGTGGTCTCTCATCTGTGCAGACATGACATGACATGAAATGTTTTACAACAACCACCCTGGCACCTTACCGCAGCCGAGAAATATAGAAAAGCCGAGCCCACAGATTTAGATTAATCCTTTCCTAACCTTGTTTTACCTAAGGGCTATCCAAACCCTAATATCTCTTAGCTTGCGTTAAACACAGCATAGAAAGTGTACCACTTTGGAGTTTGTACTGCACGACGCGACGATGTACTGCTAAAAAGTCTTAAGAATGGAAACTTAAAGTAACGAATTCATCATAAAAGTCAACGTTCATTATCATATTATTCATGGAAACCTTTTCACAATAACTTTAGATGCTACAACTTATGCATGGTTCCTTCTTACTTTAAGCCATGTAAAAATACAAACGAACTAAAACAGATTATCCTTGCATTTCCAGCCTGCATTGAGAAAGACTTAGTCATTTATTTTCCAGCACATAGGTTGATCAGTCCGCTTTAGTCAGGTTATTATTTCTTCAAATTTGGAGATTCAAGAAAAAAGAATAGTGCATTTTACGTTGGATTCCGATCTTTAATTCTTGGGTTTAGTAAAAATGACCGGACAATTTCAACCGTTTTTATTACTTATCGCCATTCTAGCCGGTTGGTTCATCCGTTATATAAAATTAACCACCATAACTTGTCTAGATATTTATAGGATTGTATTTATCTAGGTTACTAAAAGATTTCTAAACATTATGATTCCATCTCTAGGTCATCTAGAAGGGGTTTTTTTGCCCTTGAGCGAGTTTCCAAACTACTTAGTAACCGGATATCCTCCAATCTACGATGAAATCGGTGTGGGAAACTTTTATGGAAAAACTATTGTAGTTTTTAAAGAAATTAAGGTAACTTTAACCCGTTCCTTAAACTGCTTCATGTACTAATAAATTAAGTAGATTTTTTGTAGTCTTTACATTATTACATTTACTACAACAATACTACATGTGTATGTACATACTTGTCCGATCCAATATTGGAAGTACGAAACTGCACAATATCTATTTATCCTTTCCAGTTGAACTGGATGGAAGCCCATATAAAATGCCGAAGTCATGGAATGGAGCTAACTTCTTTTGACTCCCAAGAAGAGTTCGAGTATCAAGCTGAACTCGTCAAAAATAATATGCGTAAGTTGTTGTGGATTAAAAAATATATGTATTTTCATTAAAACTGAGTTTAATATTTCAGAAAATCCTCCGATACCAGACTATGCTTGGATCTCAGCCCATGATCTGTTGAATGAAGGTCGCTTCACCTGGTTATATTCGGGAAAGCCCTTTTCATCATTTTATAACACGATCCCACGTCATACAAACCAACCGGACAATTGGAATCAAAATGAACATTGTATGGAATTCAGTAAAGAGGGTTTGGAGACCGAGTTCTGGGTGAATGATACAAATTGTGAAATCAAAAATGGGGTTGTGTGTACTTACGTCGAGAAAGTCAAGGGCTGTAGCTAATTATCACAGATTTATACATTTCATAATGGTCGACTAATAGAATAATTGTATGCCGTGCGTGCTGGCTGATGTATATTTAGTAAGAATCGCAATCGCAATTAAAACTTAATTGAATGGGCATTTCATTTATCAAAAGATTGATTTATTTCATATGTACGGGATTGACCTTATGGAACCTTACTGTCAAAATTTCGGGAAACAGTAAAAATCGCTGTCTTGTCCAAGGCATATAATTTAGGAGCCATTTTTTTCACAATTTGCACGTTTCCATGTAAAATCCGGAGAAGTAAAAAACTTGATGAAAAATACATTTTCAGAAACCTGTAGATTTCAATAATTTGCTGACTATCATGTTGGTTCAAAATTTATAGTGTTTGTAGAAACGTGTGTGTAGTTTTTAAGACTGCCACCTCCACTATACATCTTGGGGTCTCTTTCCGTCGATATGACGGGAAGTGCTTTGGAACATCGCTGGGATTAAAAAGCAAAGCTCCAATCTCGTGTTAAAGTTGCCATCAGTTTCGTACAGTCAGTTTCCCAATCTTGGACCAGACATTACTGGGATCACTTTATGATATGCCTTTTTTCCGGAAATGGTTTAGCTTTGGGAAAAAGCGGAGGTATTTTACAACAAAAATAATATTCGAATGATTAAAAGCTGTTTTAAGAACAATCTATCACTGTCGCATGTCCATTTAAGATAGCCGTAGTTGGTGAATATATACTGTTAATGAGGACACAGCCTAAGTTCTGTGTTTTAAGACAATTTTTACGATTAATTTCAGGATTATCCCAACAAGTGCTGCTAGCTCTCCAAAAATTCCAGCTCCACCATTGCCTATTACTAACCTAGGAAAAGTCTTCAAAGAGCTCGACTGTCCAGTATGCTTCAATACTTGCAAAGCTCCCATTGTATCATGTAATAATCAAACCAGTACAATAATAATTAGAATGAATAGAACCTAACTAATAATCCCTAGATTTAATGTTTAATTACCACCAATTTCTTCAATTTTTAGGCGTAAACGGGCATATTATATGCAATTCTTGCCGTACAAATGTGACACAGTGTCCCTCATGTCGCGAAGGATTCAGTGGGACGCGGAATTTTTTCGCGGAGAACTTCCTAACAAATTGTTCCCAAACTTGTCGGTTTTCAAGCGAAGGTTGTGATTATTTGCGACTAAAAGGGGACAACATGAAGCCTCATGAACAGCAATGCATGTTTCGGTACGCTTATCTACCTTAAAACACAAAAATTACACCCCGTGGTATTAATTATCTTTGGATTTAAATCTTTGTGTCCGTGGCATGACCTTCTTTTATTACAAATCTTTATTACAGACCCATTGCCTGCATCATTCAGGGTTGTTGTAAGGAAGTACCTTACCAAAAGTTGATGAGCCATTTAACAACTCATCATAAGATATTGGGAACGGAAAAATTACCTGCATGCATCACTTTTCATGCTGAAGAACCTCTTATTAATAGTAAGACCCATCAACGATCCCATAAATAACCCTATTTCCGGTTTTAGTTCCAGAAAGATTAAATACCACTAAAAATACTAAGTTTTAGCATGGAACGTTGTTCTGAGGAGATACTAATTAAAAGGGGAATTAAAACTGGAAATCTGGTCATTATTTTATTCATCACAAACTCAAACACTAATCAATATTAATTTGCGTTACTTCTAGATAGAAAATGGCTCCCCTACTACATAAAAGCTTATGACAATGTGTTCTTTGTAATGATGGAAGTGGTCCGTCCACACTTCTGGATTTGGATATGGATGCAAACGATAAGCGTAGAGGATTCTTTCGAGTCCATGTACACCTCAGAAATCACTATTACAAATGAAGAGAAGGTATTTATTTAGTTTTCAAGCGTCAACAGAAAAAAATAGGATGTACTTTCATTATGAATCTTCACAAGTTAAACTTTATTTTATTCAGAAGTTAAAGTTAACATGGGAAGGCCCTGTACAGTCTATTCGGACTAGTGAAAAAATAATTATGAAGGATGGATTCTGCTTCATAGCTCATGAAGTATTTTTACAACATTTCATATCAAACGGTCGCTTCACCTTCGCCGTGGATATTAATAAAGTATCTCGAAGAAATGTTTCGGAACTCCAGAGAAGCTCTGCCTCGTATATTAGTCAACCGGCAGAATTCTCTACACTTTCTTTAGGCGAGGCACGCCCACCGAGGATCATGTATGATTCTGAAGATGAAAATATGAATTTATCAACTCAAGACGTTGGAGTAACAAGCTACAGAAGCTACCTTCAGACAAAGTGAATTATACCTTACATTTATTTAAAGTTTAGTGGAGAGATAGAGACAAGGTTGAATAAATAATGATGCTGGACTCCAGCATTTCACCTTGAATACAGTACTAAATACTAATAATATTAATGCATTGCGTCTGCAATTTTATTCGAGAAAAAAAAATCCATTTTGTCATCCTGAAATAAACTACTGCCTTAAACCTTATGGATAGTGAGTGGGATGTCTAGGCCTTTGAAAATGTATTCAAGTTTAAAGTTAACACATTTTTCTAAGGTGGCATACAGGCTTTCCCTAGGGGAATAATTTCTATAAATGCATAAACTAAGTTGACGTAAAATAGCTGTGCAGTTTGGTAAAGTTTTCTTAAATATCAACATTCAATTGGGTATTTGGCAAGGTTTTACAGTTAAAAAGTTGATGAGTCTCACCCAATTAATAATTTTATTCATGGGTTTATTTCTTTATTTAATTCAATTAGTCAAATTTCAATTTGTTAAAGTCCGGACTCCGAGTTTTCCACCAGTAATTGAACCCATTGACGGGATTAGGTGCTATGACCCTTCCCTTAGCGTCTGTATACCAATTGCCACAATCAACGGCCCAAACGGTGTTATCCAGTTGCTTGGTTATCTTATCCATGTACTCATCTTCAGCCCATTTTTCAACCTGGAAACGCTTTGCCTTCCTTCGCATCATTTCTGCCATAACCTGGATCATCCAGTTTACTGAACATTCCACTGCAAAGATTATTGACGTGTTCCCTGGAGGCTGGGAACCAAAAATACAATTTACAAGCAAAACTCAAACCCAACCAAATTTTTGGACATAGGAGGGACGACCACGAGGGGGAGGGGGTACCATAGGGTACAAATAGCATTAAAGGATTCGAAGGGGTGTAGCTAAGCGGCGCTAAGCGCGGCCTGCTCAACATGTAAAGGATAGGATTACAGGGGGTACATTTGAAAACTAGGGTGTACAAGGTACCCCCGTACCGCCTTGGTTGCGTCTATGTTCATGGAGTTCGTATGCGTTACCCCGTTAGGTCCAATTATGATGAAAAGGTTGGGCGTTAAAGACGCCGTAATGCCGAGGTATGATTTGGGTCCCTCGTTTTTCCACATTGTTAATAAATCCGTAGAGTCCGCGGTCGAGATTTCCAGCGGTGCAAATAGATCTGCGACCTTAAATCCCGTTGCGAGTATCAATACCTTAATAAATTAAGGTCATATTTACTGTAATCCTTAGCTTGGAATCTTTATGTATCTTTTATGATTTTTTTAAAAGAATACGTCAAGTTTTTCCTCGTTCCCATCTTCAGTAAGAATTGACCTAACTTTGACCTCTTGAATTGGGTTCGTGACCATTTGGACCGTCGGTTTCAAAAGGGTTGCATAATACTCATCGGAGGGGGTTATCCGTTTACAACCCACAGGGTAGGATGGGGTCAGTTTGTTATGAAACTTGGGATCATCTTGGGTTTCTTTTTTTATGTAGCTTTTTCCAAAACCTGAAGCTGGAAACGGTTTAAAGCGTTCAGAAAGTATTTTAATAAAATTTGCTCGTACTGAAATGCTTTAAAATTGACTTATGAAGCATAAACATTCTGATTTATACCCCATCTTCCAAGGGTAGACTCTTTGTTATATATTGAATGTGTCATTTCATACAACCAGAACCAACTTGCTCTATGCATTTTTTGGACCACTGGAATATTTTCGAGTACCCATTGAACCCAGTTGGGGTACTTAAACTGATAGCGGGGCAGTACCCACGGTGGATTCCTAGTAAAGATTTTTTTAAAGTTATTTTTAACGCATTTGGGCATAAGATTTTTATTAGAAAGATAAAGGGAAGTGCGTAAACAAAACATGCTTCCGGGAATGTTCCTTAGGCGAATACGGCAATTGATGATGTAAATTTCTAACCTTTGGTAGACAACTAGTTTCTTAACTTTGTCCGCAATCTGAGGAATGATTTGCACCGCACTTGCTCCAGTTCCAACAATCCCTACGGTTTTATTCTCCAGACGAATTTTCGAATCCCATTGAGCAGAATGCATCTTGGGACCTTTGAAAGATTCGAATTCATCTGGGATTTTAGGAACTCGGAGCCCCCCAACTCCGACAAATCTGTTTCGCAAAATAACTACAGAGATCTGGAATGCTTTTACATTTCATTGCAAAATAATAATAGTAAAAGCAGTTTTACACTATGTCATAAGTGTATGTAGTTTCCGAGCCGTTTTTTTTATTTTTTACAACAACTTCCCATTTTAAAGTCGGCTCATTCCATCGTAGGCTTTTTACTTGGTGGCTGAACCTAATGTTTTTGTAGACATTGTACTTTCTAGCTACATTCTGAAGATATTTAAGGATCTCTGGTTGGGACGAGAAGGCTTCGGACCAATCTGATTTCAAAGTTTTGAAACATTTACAGAATATCTGCTGGAAACTTTTTTGCACAAACTGTTACAAAGGTTCTTACTGGGATTCGGCTCAAATGAATAGCTGTAAAAATGACTGGGGATATCGCAAGCACATCCGGGATACTTATTCACCCACCATGTTCCCCCTACTTCAGTATTTTCATCAAAAATCGTGTAGTCATCTATTCCCAATTGTTTCTGAAGCTGGATCGCTGCACAAAGTCCGGAAACGCTGCAAATTAGCGCAACATATTTTTGTTTAATTAATGCATGTTTCGGGAAAACAATTTTCAACTAAAAATAACCCAAATTAATTAGCGTTTTCGGTAATTAACAATATACTACACACAATAGTAGATGATAAACGTAAAAATTGTAGAAAATGAAATTACCCAGCCCCAATGATGCCAATTTTGGGAAGGGTCTCTCCAGATTTGGGTTCCAAAGAGGGGCTCATCGTCATCGCGCTCATCATTTTAGTAGAATAATTATATTTTAAGTGTTTAATTTTCGGTGATTATTGGCATTCTCACCAGCCAATTTATGTTGACCTTGATACTTTATCATAGCGTAGACTCGTATACAATGTTATCGAAGAATAAAACTCAAACTATGTAGTATAAACTATAAACCCATAACATACGCTTTCATCATTTATCCAACATAGTTTCAGTTATTTGTTGTGCAATTCAATTCAGTCATTGACAGTTGGACAGAGGCAGTGATTGCCATTAGTAATAAAAAAAAATGAAGCATCAAGCTAATAATTTTGATGAGAAGCATTCAATACATGTGTTAGTGTTAGCAACGCTGATTAATGATACTAAATTGGTTAAAATGGAATTAAATAGTTATTTTTTCATTTTATTCCAATCAATCAATGTTGAAGTGATTCAATAAAAAGGTTTGATAAAACCCGAAACCGATAACTGTAATCATGTCAATTACCCACTCCTTATCATTATCAACTATCAAGTAAACAGCATAAAATGACATGAAATAGTTTGCATTTTAAAAGATCCTGTTACATTACATCGTAAAAACTGTACGACATTGCATTGGTCCAATATAGTTAATCGCATGAGCATTTACTTTCCTACTGCGGGGTTTTAATTACTTTGATTTTACTGCTACAAATGGTAAACAATTGTTCATCATCCAATCAATTAGTTTTTATCATTTTTTCTGTAATGCCTTTTGACTTCTTTGAAATTCAATTTTAGAATATTAGCCCTTAAGAATTGGTACGTATTTTTGAGGCTTAATCAATCAAGATTGACACTCCTGACTTATTTTAATTAAGGTCTAGATTGGTATTGTTTACTGCAACCCGAGTAATCGGATTTCATGTTCTCATCAAAATCAATCAAACGAACCTGAATAAAAGTGAGGAACCTATAGACAAGAGAATAGGACGTAAAATGCCCAGTTCTGTACAGTCACCATGTCGGATCTATCTGTAGTTCAATTTTACAAGCTTTTAATAGAAGCCTGTGAAACCCAACTGGCCCGAATAAGAAACTTAACAAATGCTGAAAAAGAAGCTGGAGGAAAGCTATCTCTGTCCTTAAATGTTGATGCCGAGGATCTTTCAAAAAAGCAATTGGATAATATCAGCTCCCAGTTGGACCTTTGTACCGATCCAGACCTTTTGGCTGCTTTGTGGTCAGTAAAATAAATCATGGGCTCTATATCCTATCCTTGCCAATAATGTTAACAAACTGTTTTAAAATCCCTTTTTATTTATTTTAGTAATGAATTCAAAAGACAATTAAAGGCTAGGGAACCTCCAGTGCCACCCCCACTTATTCGATCAAGTTCCCAAGAACCTCAAGCCTATTTTATGGCAGAGTTACAAGAAGGAGGAATTACAACAAGGAAATATTATCATTTTGATGGGCAGCGAATAGCGAGAGAACTCATTTTGAGCGATTCCATCCACATCTCTCCTACCCTTTTGGTTGCTGGTCAGTTTACAAGAATAGTTTTAACGTTTGAAATAATTAGGAGGATTTTAAGCCCTGATTTTTCATCATTTTAGGCCGAGATGACACAAAAATGTGCCAATGGAACTTGGAAGAGGCTAAGATCACCGAATACTTGGATTTACCCATTAATGAATCCGAGTTCAACACCAACTGGTATCAACACGGAGGCTGTCCTTATATCCGACCTTCACGAATGGCTAGACGGCTACTTGTTTCAGCGTTATTTAAGAAAATGTAGAATAGTCTAATAAAATACTCAATAAAATTGTAATTATATATATTTACATACATTTCAGAGTTATTTTTATTCCTGTATCAACTACCAACAACATGCTTTCTACAATACGTAATCTAGACGTGTATTTCCCACAAATGCGAACAATGCATGTATTCGTCTTAACACTCAGGATTAAGAAAATGTATTTAGGGCTCGGGCAACAGCATTAGCAAAGACAGGACAATAACAGTATTTGTGCATACAAAGTAAGGTCTTGAGATAGGAAAGCAATTTAAAAATACAAAATGCAAGCGAAAAGCTAAGCTCAGGTGTAGACAAATACTTGATATTGGACCATGTATCAATATGACGGCTGAGAAAGGGAGGATTGAAAAATTCTAAGACGATAGCCGTCCGACAGTTTTTATTTTTATTCTGTCTGGTGACGGACAGCATTAACAAACCCCAAGAACAAAAATCTAATCAAGTTAACCAAGAAACTACACAGAATCTGGAACATTATGCAGGAATAAGTGGTTTTGAAATGCTTGGAGTAAGGAAAAGAGGCTTGAAACAGGATCTTTTGGCATTTGTAGAATATATTTGTAAGATATTTCTTATTTCCAGCCATCAAAATAGTATTCATCTTTAGTATATCCTCGTAATGTACCCCCATCCGCATCCCTCTGGAATACTACCCCTTTTGAATAGTCTTTCTTAATAGTTCCCTAAATTACCTGTATTTTTTTAAATGTAGTTGAAAATTTACCCTAAAAACCGCAGAATATAATTAAAACTCTGGACAGAAATATTACAAAGTTAATAAACTTTATAGGAAGAACCTAGAAATACTTTCAGAAAATTTAGACCGATCAGGCACAGGTTTATTCAGGAAATCCCTTTAAATATACATAAAAAAGTCATAGTTAAAACTGTAATTCATGTAAATCCAAACTCTTTGTCTCCTAAAGAAGTGGATGAGGAGAAAAGTTATAATTCCAGCTCAAGAGATGGTAGAACACTAGGTAAAGTTGAGTATAAACTTGATTCCTGTCTGGTTAGAAAGAAGGACGAACTTTAGGTAAGGATTGGCTATTAGTCCGTAGGAGAGGCCAGTTAACGTCGGAAGCCGCAGAAAGTGGGTAGGGTCTCGGCATAATCCGCTCCACCTTCATCTTCTCAATGTTTTATTTATTTGCAGAATCAAATCAAGCTTTACTTTTATAATCATAATCAATCATGTTAACATCATAATCCCTCACGTCGTCTCTAATAAAGTCTCATATGCAGTGATAGTTAATTGTATGGATGATTTACACGATATGAAGGGGCTTATCCATCCTTCGATGACCGCGCTGTGACCTTTTTTCGATAAGTAAAAGAATGAGGTCTGTAAAGCGTCTGTAAATCTGAAAGAAGTGAAGTAATGGAGAGACGTAGTAGATTTGGAAATCATGTAGTTTATGGGGACCCTGGCCATTTGTACGACAAAAGTAAACTTTGGCCTGAGATTGTGATATGTAACTTCACTAAGATAGGGAAGTATAATTTATTGTAAGGTAAAACTTCTAAAAGGATGCAAAAGTATTGTTATACCTTCGTTAAAAGTTTCAAATACTTTAGTTTCAATGAGTAACAATTGGATTATATCCGAGACAAGTCAGACTTCAACCTGCATAAATCCCCGTACTTCAAAATATGTAGTGTAATACTAATGGATGTTTTAAAACAACGTCTTGTACTGTGATAATATTTTATAATTACTGAACTTAAATGTTTTATAAGCAGCATTTTACCTTTGGATTATTTCCTGCTATTTATTTATCCATCAATGCATGGATGTAATCGTATAATTTATGCCGTTATTTCAGAATTTTTGGCTTCTACTACGAATATATATTTTTGAAAATGTATTGAAACTGCTTCATGTTTTTTTCACTTACGGCTAAGGCGTGAGCGGTGTAGATTATTTCTCATTTTAATTCTCCTGGATATTATTTAAACTAGGAATATGGAGAGTTATGTTGAAGTAAGAATTATGACCGGAAGTAAGACAATTTTAGAATACCCTTTCCATTTATTTATTTACAGGGACAAATAATATAATTAAAAGTAATGTCCGCATACCCAAGTCGCATACCACGCAAGGCATGCTTACAATAATTTAGTAAAGTCATAAATGTAACTATAAATCTTGAATAAATTGTGTTTTCTTGAATCTGCTTTTTTCTACTCTCATAATATTGCTGCTTCTGATTCAAAAGTCATAATTATAATTATATTTTTCCTCGGGTCTCTCATTATTTAATTCAAACTAACTCTTTCAGCCCAAATTTCATTTACGAGCAAAACTCAAATAAAACTAAAAGTATCATTCACTTTACAGTATATTGGAAAGCTAGCTGTATTGATTTTTAAATGCATGTAATATTCAATCCCAACAACAACCTCTAGATAAAGGTTCTCTAAACAAAAAATACCGTCCACAAGTAATTAATCCAATATGGATTAAACTTACAATAAAATCTCTAATAAACCATAATTAAATAAAGACATCTCTCACCTTTCCTGATAGAAAAGTGTTACGTATAAGAAAGAATAGTAAAAAGCATCGGAAGCATATCACAAAAATCAAACATCACCCCAGAATCGCCAGATAACAACGTTATCATTCTTATCCTTCCCAGCGATAAGCCCCAACTGGAACCAACAAACAATTTCCCAATTCTGTATCACAGATTCCAGCATCTAACAAAGTTCTAGGACGCCCATCAACGGCGCAGCTCAGAGCTAGAGAAGTATTTATTCCGTCTCGTAAGGATTCCTATCCAAAACCCCCAAGTTTTTACTCTGGAGAGAGCTTGTGCGGGAGGCGATTTGTGCCTACTCCCTCCGTCATATTTCTAAAAGCCTTTATTCCAAGCTAAATCCAAGATATCTAGCAACATAAAGTGCATGTAACTCGGACTTCGGGAAGAGCCGACAAAAATGCCGACCTAAGAAGGACCGACCCTTTTACGGGTAAAAAACTCCTCCTTTAGCTGTGTCAAGAAGCCCCTTTGTGTTCGGAAGTCTTAAAGACGTCGGAACTGTAAGGGACCTCAGTTCTTGGTCTGGTTTACAACATCCTACAGGCGTAGTACCTACCGAAACGATACAAAAGCTCCATAAGATCGTAGAAATGTAGCCAAGAAGATACAAAGCTCCATAAGAACCAAGAACCCCCGGAGGCTCTCCATATATTTTTATTATGTAGAAGTATTATTATTATTATGGGTTATCCTGTCCCTCGCTAAGTAAAATAAAGTAAAGCTGTAAAGCATTGCATTCCAGCCACGAACATAACATAATAAGAACCTCCTCAACGCAACGTCCCAAAAACCTGAGCCTTGTTAGACCATCGTTAGTTAGTGTTGGCCCAGTACTCGTTCGAGCTGCATGTACACAGCTAGTTTATCCCTGTAAAAAAACTACACACACGTATACTTTAGTATTGTGTTTTTAACCAAGGCAAATCACCGCTTTTGACACGATCCCCGTCCTATTCGGCTCTGTCTTATGTTAAAGCACCGATAAAGTAATTCGGTCCTTTGGTAACAGAACACTAACCCCCACTAGTTCTGTTCTAACATGCCCCAAAGGGGGCTAAGTAAGGTTTTACCAAATAAAATATGTAATATTGTATCAAAAAGTTCAATAGTAACTTGAGATTTTGGGGAAAATACTGAGAATTCGGGGAAAAGTTACTTTTTTCATTGGAAAAAAGGGCTTTTTATGAGTAAAACTGGCCATCACTTGAGCACAATTTAAAACAGGGATGGGATATTCGGATATGAATTGGAAGATTTAACCCGAAAGGGGTTGGAAATTAAGATCGGAATGATTTCCTGGGATTTTTCTCAAGAAAATTGAGTTTTTTACGTACGAAGTTAAGGAAATAGTAAAACAAATAGCTTAAAAGAGCTGGACAAGGAATGAAGAAACACTTGTTTAGTTGTTAGAAAAAAGAACCATATTTAGGAAACAATTGAGTTTTAAATATTAGATAGATATGGATTGTTCTTGGGAAAATAAAGTGACATTTTTAAGAAAAAACTAAGAGTGGATTGTAATTTTGGATTAGCCATTGTTCTTTTTGAGAATAATATTAATTATTTCTGTAAAGTTGACAATAAACTATGAATAATACAGAGTGGGTGTTATAAAAATTGAATAAACAAGTGGATAACTAGAAGTAGAGAGAGATACAACTTCTCCAGGAATCGTACAAGGGTTGAAAGTTGATTCCTCCGGGTAACTTGATCCCTCACAGTATTTCCTTCCTTCGTAGTTGGTATTGTATTTTGTAGTTTATATTGCAAGTTTTACAAGAAACCGGTGCAAGTATCATATCATTTTCTGTGTATGGAATGTTCATTTATGTATGCATTGGAAATCTCAAGGAAAAGTGGATAATCTTAAGTTTTATTGCATGTGGATGCTATGATTTCTTAGTGGAAAGAATCACTAAGTTTCCCCATTTTGTTTAGTTCATTTTGGAGTCTTGGATCTTTAAGTTTTGCAGATAGAAAGTACATTTTTGTTGGATACCCCAGTTTATTCTGAGTTTTGTGCATTGTGACGTATATTTTTGGGAGAAATAGTTGATAAATGTTACAATTACTGTTGGAGTTATAAGTGATAATAAAAAGGTTTCTTGGGGTTTTTTTCCATTATTTCTGCAACTGGTATGCTACAGGGAAGAAAGTATGAGAAGAGGATTGATATGATGATGGAGGGGGCTACAGCTTTAGGATTTCTCGTGTGAAATCTCTGTCTTGGAAGGAAGGCAGAAACGTACAGTAATTTTTGTTGGGGACTTTGGTCTGAAATTAGGAAAGATAGGTACAGAAGACGGACTTGTTCATCTCCGAACTTCCAAGGGGTTGCGGAACATCTGTTCTCAGAAATTCGGAGTCACTCGCACCCAGCAACAACCCAAGGTAACTTGTTGAAACGCTTTCCTAATAGGACGCGGCTTATGGATGAACAAATTATGTTTTGCAGCAGGTTTAACATGGGACAGATATTCCTGGTTAACTTGTAAAGGATGAAATGTGTAATTAATAGGGGGGCCTTTACAGTAATTAGAAGGATCTACAGTTAATTAGGATGATAAAATAGTTTTAGTAAATTTAAATGATTAAATGGGACAAAATTGAGACGTTCTGTCACAATTTGTAGTGTTTCCTGATCCATTTTGGGAAACCGTTTAAGTTTATCTATTTAGTAGTGGAATGTTATATTGAGGTTGTCAAAAATCAATTTTTGGACTCGATTCCAGACACCAAAAAGTCTGGATTTCATAACTAGTAACGGTCCTGCTCCTGACTAGACGAATGTTTCTAAGAACGCTTCCTTATAAAATGAATGAGCTAATTAAAACCGCAATAGAGTTGCTTTATAATACAATCCGTCATTTGGTCATTTGCATATCCCATTCAATGGTTTCTTGAACCCGTTTAAAATAGCCAAAGCAAAGAACGACCGTAATTAAATGGCTTTAGTATTAAATTGCCTAGCTTGAAATTCTACTAGAAATTGTATCGAGGCAAGTTATGCAAGTCCGTAGAGTTTTTTCTTCTGAAGTTTAACAGTTTTGAAATACAAAACTCTGTTACACCAGAACCGAAATGAATTTGGTTAAGTATTATCAAAATAAAAAGGGTTTATGGAGAAAAAAGGTATTGTTTTGGATTTTTTTTATAGAGTTTGTTGTTAAAAGTAAAATCCAGAGTAATAGCGAGTCTGGGGTTTCGGGTACGAAATCAAATCAAGCAGTTAGTTGACTAACTAACTTTATATTAATGCTGTTCCTACTGACTTAACTTTAACGGGTGGATTATTATGAGCTATTGTGAAATTTAATCTCAGCCAAGATTATATAAAGTCCCCATGCATTTTGGAAAGTTTTTTCGAGACGGTCGTAAAAAGTTCCAGACGGCCGACTAACCTTTACTTCCATCCATTCCGTTTAACTCAAGTAACAACTTCGGACTTCAGTAATGCTAAAAGATAACCGACAATTGCTGAAAATGTCATTTTATTTCTTTATAAACGTTTAATTCGTGTCTGGATTTCCCAAAGTATTAAAATAACGGATTGTCGCATCGGAAAACTTAATAAAAAATATCATATCGCGGTTTTCTATCCCGTGTTTTTCCAAACTGTCAATTTGTCCACTACACTTTGTCTTAAATTGTAGTCAAAGGGTTATTTATAAGCTATAAAACCACAATTTGGTGGTAGGATACATCGTTCTATAGTGAATGTATTAATCCCATGGATGGTTAATCCTTGCATAGAGTTTCCTCTCGGGGTTAAAAATACCAGCCGTTTGCCACAACTTTTGAGCTTATCACTCCGAAGCTGGGATAGAAATAAAACTTATCGGGAATGTTGAGGTTAACTGATAACCGCATTTGGTTAATATTTGTTCCTCTTCTCAAATAAGGAACGATATTAGAATTAAATAGGATGTTTTGGTAATGTTAAAAGTATTGTTTTGCAGAAGATGCCCCACGTAAGCAGTGGAAGTAGTTCGGGGGGAGGTGGAAGTGGGATGGCCGGGGCTAGCACCTCATCCTCGTCCCATGTTCGGGACGATCCCAACGATTGTGACGAGGTTAAGGTCTTCAAATGTGCGGAAGACGAGGGGGAAGGGGACTCTGATGATGTTATGAATGATGACAAACGGGACCTTATCCAGGCTACCGAATGTGATCAGGTCAGTAGATACTAAACCTATGATTTATGCAAATACATAACGAACTAGAACCCAAGTATCTAGAAGAAAAACCACATAGGCAAAGTTCTAAGGGTTTTTATCATAAAATAAATTACAAATTACTCAAAATTGAAGGATCCTCTTCAATAGGCTGTAATTGAAAGCTATGCTGTATTACTTATCGCTTTTTGCATGTTTTTGGACATGGAAACCAAGAGCAAATAGTTGTTTCTTTGACGTAGGTCTCATTGTCAGTCTGTGGTTGTAATTCTAGGTGATAAATTGCCCATCCAATAATTTATATCTTCTTTGTTCTCCAAATGTGTAATTTGTGTTCTTCTGGACCCTGGACGACACACAACAAAGTACCAACTTGTTTTACCCTAGCTACTTTTAACCTATGAATGTTCTGCAGAAAAAGTAAGCAATAATCTCAAGTAGTTAGTAATACCTTGGCATGCCATGTACGTTTAGTTTTATATGATCGTTGATCGCCTTTCCTGCAATAATTCCTAATGAATAAAGTACACAAAATAACACTGAGAATGACTTGATGGGCTTTTTAAAAGAAGTAAAGCCAGGATCAATGAATGTGTAACAGGGTTGAGTTGCTATTTTAATCAAAACCTGCGTAATAATGCTAGCCAGCAGAGGATGTTCTGAAAAAGAGATAAGGTTAGAAAGATGAATTTAGCTAAATCCTGCCAGGTGTCAAAACAAAGGACAAAACTAATACCACAACAGCTTACAAACTTGATGTGCACTTTTCAGGTTTAGTTCATCTTTTTTTTAAAAGAAATTCTTCTGCAGTATCTTCAGAATTAATAGCTAGAACCAACACGAAACTCCAGTCAGTTCTTGCTCTTATTTTTTTTAAATTTATAGCAAGGTTTATTTAACTCTTAAAACATCTACCTGGATAACTTGTGAGTTGAGTATTGCGGAATTCTTGCAGAATTATTGCAGCAGTAGCTATCGCAGTAAAAAGCAGGTTTTGTCCCATGCTGAGCTAAAGATAGGTTCACTCGTCATCTGAATACAATCGACATGTCATGACAGACGGTGGAATGTGCCTTGTCTAGTCTAGCCAAGAAACTCCCATTTTTTGGGGTTTTCGTTCCGGGGTTTCGAGGTTTTAAGGGTTTGAGGCACATTATCAAAGCAAGTTGGTTGACTCTGTTTAGTATAAGCCATTTGATTGATTCTAGCCCCAATAAAACCCAGAGTTTCCTGCTATTCACGAATCAAGTCATTAATCCATTTACCATTCTTTCTAATCCCTCAGCATCTACTCGTTTTACTCCCTTTTTACAAAAGAAAGAAACGTCTCAGAACCGCATAAAACCTACGATCAACATCCTTCTCAGTAGCAAAAAAAGCTAAATTGATTCATCCTATAGAAGCTCCCAATTGATTGTGAACTGATGTGACGGTTGTGTAAAGGTGGGCGAGGTTTGGAGAATGATGTGCGAATTTCTTTTAGTCCTACGTTTTTTTTTATTACTATTATACATATTTTTTACTACCTACTAATACCTACCCTACCAACTCAACTTATCTTGTATAACATTCAACGAATCAATTGTTTTCTAGACCGTTTTCTTTACTTAAATCTTCCAATAGTGGTACTAAGTCCATGAAAGAAACCAAGTGAGCAATACCCATGCTAGTATGTAAGCATTAGTTGAGTTATTTGGTGTTGGTTGCTCATTATTTGGGTGAGATAACCTCAGAAAGCTCTCTCAGATTTCCCACAGATTACCATATTTGTTTCTACTCGAGTAAACAAATGATAACATCTTGAGTCTACTAACAAAACCCGAATAATAATACTTTTGTTGTAGTGTTGCATTTTATCCATTGACACCACTGTCATTACTACTACTAATATACTACTACTTCGACTACTACTACTACTACCACTACTACTACTACTACTACTATTACTACCACTACTACTGCTACTACTACTACAAATATTAACTGCTTATCTTCCCGTATCTCATTTCATTTTTCAAACCTCCAATCTATCTAATAAAAGGGAGCATGAACAAGAAACGCAAACCTATTCAAATGGATGGATGCAAGAAAGCCAATAGATAGAGATTTAGTAATGTGTCCGGCTCCAAATACTTTTTGTGTGTTTAACAGGACAAAATACACAAGTTTAACAAACAAATAACTAACTGTTGTACCCTATCTCGTACAGCATAAACCCTTACAGGAGTCTAACTACTAACTTAAATATCTAAACCCAGAAAAGAGTAGCAACCAACCAACCTTTTCCTCCTCTTCTTGGAAACCACAAATATTCAATCTTCTTCACTTTATCCCTGACACCAACCAAGACTTTTTCAAACACTGTCTATCCATATTATTCTCAAAACCCCTATTACCTTCATCCATCTAGTAAAAGTAGGTAAAGCCAGGCATGTAGTGGTAGTTGTAATATGAAAAATAGTACAGAGAATCCAGTCACCACCGGCCCAGGCCCGAGTGACTTGGAACAAGGACATACCATTGTTATGTTCCCTCTTGTAATATTATCACTCTCTACACACACAAAAACTACTGGATGCAATAAAATTAAATAATGGTCTGCTGCTCTCTTCTTATCTACTGAACGAAACTATACTAGGCCATAGTATCATAATATCATGGCATAACCTCCTAAGAAGCTCTTCTATTATATAATAATATTATTAAAAATTATGCAGCCTTCTTCAAGCCGTACTCATACCTCTTGAGCTTCTTCAGTCATGTATGTCTCGCTGGATGGGTTGTGAGGAATTCCTTACTATTTTCATTCTATAACATCCTTATTTTTATAGTTTTTATATCCAAGTATCATTGCTTTATGTTAGGTCGGATTCTTTGTTGTAATAATTGTACTGGATGCATCGAAAAAATACATGAACACTGCCGCTGCTACTATTTCTGGACGTTCTCAAGAACTAAATTTAAAAAGCTGTAGGATTTTTCATGTAACTAGCGTCTTGAATATCATATATTTTAATCAATGAAAATGGAACTCATTTTTTGTTAAGGAGAAAATATAGATTGTAATCCGGTAGTTTATAATTACTTCTGGTAGTAAAGTACGGACTGAGACTGAAGGTGCTGAGATTATTTATTTAATTAAATCATCACACATTTTGACTTTGGTTGGGTTGGATATTTCTAGCTGAACTATGTAAATCTCGTCTATAAATCGATATACCTTATAACAGAAGGTTTTAAATCAATTTTTAATCACAATTTCCTTCTCATTAAAATAATCTAAAGCGGAGTCTATAAGTTGTCTTAGTTCAAACAACATATACAGCTTGTTTGGGTGTTTTAATTATTAATTAACGCTAACCTTAGATCTGTTAATCTTCCACGGGCCTATTGAAACGGATATAAAAACCTGAGTATTCAATTTCACTAGTCAAAGTTTTAGTTAAAATATCCAGCATCATAACAAAAATAGCCGGATAGACTGTAAAACTTCGGGAATGCATGCTCCTTATGCACATGCCAAAACTAATGAACTTATGAACAATGTATTTTTCTTATAACCAACAGAAAGGGAGACTCAGTCCTTTGAGCCCTTTGAGTCCAGCATTTTCTGGAGGACATTCGAGCAGTTATTCATCAAGTAAAAATGGACATGCAACTCTTCGACCGGACCCTACATCGATATTCGGTAAGTCTATTGTCCATTATTCAACCATCGTCACCCTAATTATAATAATTAGCCAACTGATTCCCCGCTTGACAGGTTAATTGCTCCCTTATTCATTCTCCGTACTTAGCAAGGTAGTTAGTAGAAGCCCTGCTAATAAACGTACATCCTGATTAATCAACTATCCTCTCAATCCCTGTACCTCTATCCCTATTCTAGCCGAGATATCTTCAGACACGGTTCTAAATTCCTGGAAAGCTAATGAAGCATATCCTCCTGGCTTTCAAGCCGTTTCACATCTTCATATTTTTCCGTACAGCTTTTTCACAATCCGTAGTTTTTAAATCCTTAAAGAGTTAAAAGGCAAGAGGGAGGTTTTAGAGGGAGAAATGCACCTTTCGTGTGAACTTGATTATTGATCTTTATCTCGTCCATCCAACTAGCCAATTGTTTAAAACTGCTTGGATGATTAACTCACGTATGTACACACATGAACCAAGTAAAGACTGCAGACCATTCAGCTCAACCTTTACGTTACGTAGTTGTTGTATACCTATTTGGGGTTATCATACTCTAGAAACTATACTAACTATGGGCAAGGTTAGAAGGTGAATAATACTTTAAACTGAACTCAGAGAAGGAAAGTTGATCCTATACGAAACGTGATACATGAGCTCAGGTAGACTGACCATTGTTGCTATTCTTTTATTACTTTTGTTTACAATTATGCAGTGATTTTTTACAAAGTGCAATGATTTTTTATGAGGGAGAAGTTAGTAGAATAAATTGGCAGAAATTAGGCTGCATTTACAATGCCAAGGACCATATAGTAATGATCTGGATGGGGATTGAGAAAGCAATAGAATTAAATTGCCTAGTCAGTGTTCTACGTGCATTAGTTGGTGCTTATATAGGTAACTAACTGGCTGTGGATATTCTGTGGATTTGGTTGGAGGTAGAAATGGATTATTACCTTATATAAATAAATAAGGGATTCTCTCCAGTTAAATGGAACAATATGCACGAAAGAGAACAAAAGTGAGGGGAATGTATTGAGAGTACTTAGTACTAAGAAGGCTTTGTAAAAGGTACCAATAATATTTTCAAAACTTTAGCTGCTGGGAGGAGGAATGAGTGACTGAAGAGATAAAGTTTGACGGACGGATTTAAATTGGAATTTTTCACTCAGCTTTAGTTTAAGGACTTATCATTTAGTCCTTACCTTAACTTACAAAAGGCCAGTAGAATATTTATACCTTAAATAAAATAAAATAACTTAGCTAGGGAGCTAAACTAAATTCTACTAAAGCTCTAAGGGTTGATCCTTCTCAAGTCAGGTTATAAATTTCCCATCCAGAGACAGCCAACAAGGAAGAAATAGAAAAGGTGTGAAAGGGCAAGGTGCACATATCCCTTTTAACTACTACCACTACTACTACTACTACTACCATTACTACTACTACTACTACTATTACTACTACTACCACCACCACCACTACTACTGCTACTTATACGATTACTTATACGACTGCTGCTGCGACTATTATTATTTTTAAAACATTAGTAAACCTTAATACTAGAGTGTTTTATTTTTTCCAGTCCCTATAACTTTTGTTTTAATAAAACCAGCTAAACTGAAGTGAAATAGAGAAGAGAGATTGAAAGGTTTATTTTACTTTTAGTTAGTTAACCTAAGGAAAGCTAAAGCTAAAAAAGTAAGGTATTCTTACAAATCATTGCATTACATTACTCACTTACCAACATTAGCTCACTTTGTATGCAGGTTTTAAATGAGTTAAGCAAAGGTTGGAATAGTGTTACTTGTAGAAACAGACAGGACTTTAGTAGAAAAAAAGTAAGAAGGTAAGTTAGTTTAACATTGGATTGTTTGTGTGATTTTTGTAGAAGGTAGGAAATTTCATTCTTATTGAAACTGTACACAAAACTTAAGGAAGGGGGAACAGAAAGATCTCTAACAGAAAGAACCAACATGTTAGCTATCCTACAAGTTTTTCCCCATCAGTTTCTTATAATAATACTCCTATTTCTTCAACGTTAACTTTCATAGTTTTAGGACGAGATAAAGTCTGGTTTCCCTGGACAAGATTTAGATTTAGGAAGGTTTGGAAACCCAAGGCCCAGCAGTCTATCTTCGATCGCTTGTTTAAAAAAGCAATAATAAAATGTACAAGCTTGTTCTTCAGTTTTTTTTAACTCTGTAGGATTTAATGAATCAGCTAAATAGATTTTTTTTAAACTGGGCTCGTTTCACCTATGTATTTATTTGTGTAAGAAATCAGAAAAAGCTTGGAAGATGAGTAGGAAAGGAATCAAATCCACTTGAAAGTATTTACAACAATTCAACTGGAATAATATTATTTTATTTCTCTGTTATTGTGCTTGTAATGGGGATCATTTACTTATTTTATTAAAGACACTTTGCTCCTTTACAGATGTAAAGATGGAAGGAAAGAAGAGAGAGAGAAAGATATTAGTTTGGCTCAAGGAGACATTAGCCTGGAATGTGGTAGACCGAGTTGTAGTTAGTAATCTGTCCATGGTATACAGATCCAGAGAGATTTATCTAGTTTTTAACTACTATGCAGAGACTTTTAGCTTATATTTATTCAGACGAAGAGTCAACGATCATAGTAGTAGTAGTAGTAGTAGTAGTAGTAGTCGTAGTGCTGGTAGTAGTAGTAGTAGTAGTAGTAGTAGACGTAGTAGTCGTAGTGCTGGTAGTAGTAGTAGTAGTAGTAAAAGTAGTAGTAGTAGTAGTAGTAGTAGTAAAAGTAGTAGTAAAAGTACTTGAGTTACAATAAAATAATATTAATGGGAGCGAAAGGGCCTAATAAAAAGTAAATGAGCACTTGACTAAAGCAATCAGTTCAAAGGTAAATTTAAGAAGAGATCGAGGATTTTGATAAGGAAAGTTGGTCTTTCTTTTTCTTTTTATTATATTGAGAAATAAAAAGCAGTTTAGACTTCAGAGAAGAATGGTAAGAAATAAGGATTTGCTTCAAAATATAACGAAGTTTTTAAGATTATATGAGATTCCACTGGTTAATTTTGTTTAGCTTGCTTCACATTTTAACGCCAAAGTTACCGTAATTTGTTGAATGGATATTGGAAGTTAAAAGTTAGGTCAATACGCTATATGCATATGAGTGTAAAAGTAGATGACAACAATTGCGGATTTTAGACTAAAATTGAACCCATTCAAAACCTGAAACAATGTAAAAAAAAGGCTGATGATAAGACATTAGTCAAGAATTTTGTCAAAGTAGTCGGCCTCCTTCTTGGTTAGTTGGATGCAAATTAGTCCGGATTCCAAATACCTACTAATCCTCCCTTCTATAGAAAAAACCGAGTCTTATAACTATCCCACCGATTTCTTATAAACGCTCAAGTAGATCGGGATATTTTACCCGGAACAGAAGAATAAAAACACTAACCGTAATAAGAATTAGCTTATGCACGCGGTTCTGGGACTGCTTTAGCTATTTACTGTACCCTTACCCGGGCTTTAACCGTGACCTTAAACCCCCTTAATATCCCAGAGTATGTAAATCCCTCTAAGTAGTAGTAAGATATCATCAGAAAGGAGAATTAAACAGTCGGCATTCTTAACTTTGGGAGGAATTCTATGAGAATTTTATGTACACTCTGTCTTGTGTGATATGGATGGGAAGAGAGAGGTTTCCGTACTCCTACACACATACATAAATAGTACAATTGAACCTAACAAAAACACCTCGGAAGATTTACTATAAAAGTTAAGTTGTAGGGGAAAAAACTGGGGTTATTTTCGGTCGCTTTAAAACAGATCCCTAACTGACAAGACTTCTTGTCGGTCTGAATTGCAAAGCTTGGCTAAATTGTTCCCTCCTTCGGTTGGTTAACTAACTCGGCTCTTTATCTTATCTAACTTCTCGTCTTTTCCTACTTTAATCACATCCTTTGCCCCCCTCCTTGTTTCACACAAACAATAAAGACATCATCCTCAACTTCATTGGCAAAATGGGTGAAAGATGTGATTCATCTTATAGGCTCATTTTGCACTATAGCATGTGGATCTGGCAGTAGTAGTAAAAATTAAAATAGCAGAAGTAGTAGTAGCAATGGTAGTAGCAGCAGTAATAATAGTAATAATAGTAGTAGTAGTAGTAGTGGTAGTAGTACTAGTAGTGGTAGTAGTAGTGGTGGTAGTAGTACTAGTAGTAATAAAAGTAGTAGTAGTAGTATTTAATTATTGAGATTATCGCTGGTATTTTGCTACTAATTACTTGTTCTATGGGTATTAGCCAGACTGTGGCTGTGATTTCACGTACATTTACATAACAGAGATATGCCCGAATGTTTTTATGACTCAATTAAACAAGTATTTTGTAGATTTTTATAAGTTTTTTTTATATGCAAGCAGAGTTTCTTAAAAGCGGTTAGAAAAAGTTGTTTTAATCCTTAGCCAAAAAGCGGAGTTGTTGATGATGGCGTATTTATTGAATTATGGGACATTAAGAGTGAATTAAAACTCTAGGCTTCCTGCCAGCCACCAACATCAACTACTTTCCTAATGTCCCTAATAATAAAAATGAGCCAGCCAACAGCCTGTAGTAGTTCTAGTCCTAACTAACCTCTCTTGATGAAGGGAATTAAGGCAATAAAATAAAGAACCCGGGAGTAAAAATAATCTACTCCTGCAATCCTTACCAGTGTTCCTTTAAAAAAATTGTACCGTATTCCCTCGACAGTTAGCCGCCCGCGTTAATTTAGCCGCATGCTATCCTATGTTATATAGGGGGCATATTTTTCATGTTAAATATGCTTCAAAAGGGCATTTTTATAGATAATCTATTAGGCAATTAATGTCAAATTCCTGATTTTTGATAATAGCATCAAAAACTCTTATGAAAAATTGAAGGTACAAAAACCTTAAAACCCCGATAATAAAACCCTTGAGACTTTATTGCTTTTTATGAACTCTGTTTCGGAGTTTGTCTGAAGATATTATTATTATTATTATTATGAGGATTGTTGTGCCACCAAAGTTAGTCACACTTGCAGTTGCATACATTAATGCTTATCCTGTAGTAGTAAGTAAGAACTCTGTAATGATCTTAGGACTGGATGTCTTCATTTCAGAAGCTCAATCTGTTTGTCAAGCGAGAGGTGACTTATTGCATGTTTAAAATAAGGCATCTTTTCCTATCCAAACAGAAATTTGTACCCGGTTTCACTACTACACTTTCCCCCCTTAATCTTCTCTCCCTAACTTTTATGTACTACTACACTTCTACTACTACTACTACTACTACTACTACTACCACTACTACCACTACTACTCAATACAATGTACAAGTAACTACCCGATATCCATACCCAAATGGTGCTAGATCTTATCCGCTGAACCTTTAAAAAACGTAGAAACCGTATCATCTCATGTCCCGATCATCATAAGTGTTACAACACTCAATACCCTATAAGAACTTATGTGAGTGTGTGGCATTGCATGCACATTATAAGAAAAATCCTCCAAGTTAAAAATCATTCATAGCATGTTTTTTCCAACTCCTACAACTGGAAGGAGATCCCTTTCCTAAGCAACTTTGTAAAAAAGTTATCGCATGTTCCAACAAACTACACTATAGCTAAACTTTTAAAAAAACTCGAGTAAGCTTCCATCCCATCCGACTTTAACTTGTACAAAGAAGGATTCTATCTAGTATCCCTTGTAAAATAAAAGACATGGAAGATGCAGTGGCCGCCGGGTCTGAAAACTAAAAACGGTGTTCTCAGAAACAAATAAACAATCGGCCGAGCAGATTTCTCTAAACATATCCCTCTTTCCTCCATAAAGATGTGATCATCTCTAAAATATCTCCAAACCCATTTACCCATTACCAACCCTTTTCACTTTCTTTCCTTATGTCGACGACCACACAACGTTAAGTCATCATCTCTCACAAGTTGAACTAAAAATTGTGGATTTCCAATAGATAGTTTACCTCACATTAAGAGATACAAATGGAGAGATTATGTAGGGTGAATATTACATTTCCTTTTGGATTATGTACCCGAAAAAACAGGGATTGTTCCCAAACTCGTAGGCATTCTATCCTAATCTTTATTGGGCTTCTTGGCATTTCTACACGTTATATAAAATATTAGGATAACTATTTAAACCTGGTAATAATAGTCATAAGGTTTACTCAACCATTGCATAAATAGTAGACGTACGTGGAGTTGATATTATTCTCTGTTATTTGGACATGCTCTTATTCAGATGAATGTTTTAGTTGGTTTCGTTTTGATGAGAAATTGTGGTCACCTCAGACCTCACCAATTCTTCTTGTGGTATTTCTATCCAGTCATGGGGATGTTTACATTAAATAGTTCCATAAGAGATACATATATTCCTAGCAAGTTATTATTCATTAGTTTACTTCCTCGACTCAATGAACCTCGATAGATAGGACCTTATCTTACTTTATGTTCCACAAACCTCTAGTCTTTTTTAGCTAAATATACCATGTAAAAGTGTGAGGTTGAGCTTATAGACGAGGAAAATGCAATTGCATGTGCAACGTATGTAGGCAAAAGGCCGCACCCATTGGTCGGGAATAATTGGATTTAATTGCACGCAACGAGATAAGCTGTTCTTCCATAAGTTTAATAAAATATACTGTCTGTCCAGGTCATTTATTAATAATTATTATCAGGTCGGAAGACGTTTGGGGGAAATTGGAGTTAAAATGCATTTTTTTATTGGCTTTTTATGAAATGTTTTATTCCGCAAAAAACAAAGTTATTCCAGTGGAATTCATACAAAAAAACTGCATAAAATATTCATCAACTATGAATTTTAAGGATATTTTAAATACAAACACACAAACTTTAATCCTGACTAGCTTTGCTAATTGATAAAGCAAATTTAAATAAACAGCAATAATACTACTCACTATGTTCTCTCTCTGTCAATAAAATAAAATTTAATCAAGCCAGAAGGTCACCTCTATCAATTATTAAATTACTGCAAACAAACTGACGAGTATTATCTCCCATAAACCAAACCGTGTCAAGTATTATCCCCACCCAATACATTATTATTAACCAACTTTTCTCTACTTTATAATACTGACAACTGGTGTGTAGGTGTCTTGCAAATTTCTAGCTAAGTTCGACCAATTGCTAATAACTCTTGGCAAAACTTAGCGATAACTTAATATTAATAACTGACCCCAGTTTAATTCAATGGAGGAAACCCTAACATCCCAAAGTATACAGGGATACATATATTACTTATTCCTAAGATTGTGTTCTTTTACGATAAGATTTTATTTTTATTCCACACTCAGTCTACGAGGTTATCATATAAATATTTCATACGTTTCCTCTTAAAGCTCACCCCCATGATAAAATAAATAACTCATTCCATTTGTAAGAAAGATAGCTAATAAAAAATGCATTCATTCCCTCTTCTTATTCTTGGATGATCATCTTGCTATTTAGCCACTCTCTCTCTCTCTGTATAAATGTATAAATAAAATGTCTATGTCTCTGTCTGCTCATCAAAGCTGAGAGTGCCTACGCACGGTCATCTTGAGTTATTAAATTATACTGTAAAGATTCTATATTAAAAAAAAAGACTACTGCAGCTTCTTGGCCAGTGTCAGTCAGTATTCGTTGGTAATAAATGTTAAGCCTCTGTGATGTTTACACACCCGAAGCCTTGGTCTACAATCCACTCCAAAATGCTGAATGTAACTCAAGAGAGTCTTAGTTAGCATATGAATAATGTAATAATAGTCGAGTATTATTTGATGCGTTGGCTTAAAGAAGGAAGCTGCAATAAAAGATCGACGTCTTATGAATGTTTTTATAAGATTGAATAAAGTTAGAGACTTGTATGGTTAGTTTATAATATAAAAGGTATGTATGGCTGGACATGAGGATAGAGTTGGACAACAGGCAAGACGATGTGTAGTTGTTGTAGTTGATAAATAGTTTGCTGGTTTGGCTCACTGACTGACTGACTTCTTAGGATGAATAGGATGCAATGGGTGGATCTTTTACTTACGTGCACTGAGTGAATAATATAATAATAAAAGTAGGCAAAAAATTTATAGAAAATCGACAGCATGGATGCTTAATTCTTCTAAACACATATTGGTATTCTGTTGATGTGGGTCTTGATGAAATCCAGCCCGGGGTACTATTAAATTGAAGGTGGTTCAGTTTTAACAAGGCTACTAATTAAAACGGGCTGTAATTCGGAATAGAACGGTAGTTTAGGACAGGGATTATAGAATATAACTTTATATAACTATATGAATTTAATTAATCTAAATCAAGTGATGACTTTACTAATTAAACCTTTACTTGGTTAAAACAAATTGATGAGAATTGGCAACTTGATAATATTTAGTTATGAAAAAGCACTAAGGCCGACTGCTGGTTGTCCACTTAGTTAAAGTTTACATGGTTGGATTCCCACAAAGTTCTCACTCCTCGGATGATTTATATTATAATTATATTTTATACTTTTTCCTATTATTTATTTACCAACCTGCCATGCCGAACAAGACATACAGACATTTAATTTATCTATAAAACTCTCAAGGAAAGACTGAGGGCTGAGTTGGTGTGGATGATAAAAAGTGAAACGCATTGTTAAGATCGAAGCCACTTTTCCAGTTGCATTGCATTTACTCACCCTTTAACAAGAAGTGAAGGAAACTATTGTAAAAACTCTTTTATTTTTATTCCATGATATTCTATGCATACTTATGCCTGGACGAGGTAGTCCTACAGCTTTTATTTTATATTTTATAACCAACAAAGAAGCTACTAAAGATGTAGATTAAAGTTGGTAAAGGATGCAGTTTTCTCCTCATCTTCTTATCTTATTCCGTGGCTAAGAGTCCATCAATCGCATTACACTTTTCATCATCGTCATCCATTCCTATTCTACTTGCATGGACTTCGTGATGTTTTTCTGCTCGCTCATTTCACGTTTTTAAGACTTTTTTACTTGCATTTACTTACTTTTTTTACAACTAAAATAAAATCCCCTTCCAGGGAAGATAGATCTGATCTGATCCTCCAGAGAGATGCGTAAAAGAGGGACAAAAAAGTCCCTGGAAACTCTTTAACTTATCAAAGACAATGATAAGAAAAAACTACACACATAAAAATATACGCGACTTGAGTTTTTAAAGAAGCCGCAGACTAACAAACAGTTTACGTATTTCTGGACTGGTTTCGCTTTAACTTTCCCTGGAAATTCTATTTATTTCTGGGGAACATTTTTCTAAGAAATAATACCAGTTATTATTAGTTATTTGGAGAGGGTTGTTGACTTTTTTTAATGAGTAATTTAGAACGTGCCTTTTCCTCAATCAAAGTTGAATGAAATAAGAAGCAGGATTTTAATTAATGTAGTATTATATTATAATGTGTAAATCTAGTTGTATTGTTCTTACTCAGTCCGGGTTGTTGTTAGACTATTGAACCCGGTTAGTCAGTGTCACCGACGAGGTGTCGACTTACTTACAATTTTAATAATAGAAAAAACCCTCGTGGTTTATTATTAAAATATGTAATAATGTTTACACTTTTAATTGTCTTTTATATAATTGTAATTAGAGTAGGGTTCTGGGGAACTGGATCGGGTTCGTTCTACTTTTACGTTTGATTTGCAGATAATTTATTAATGAGGTTTCTGTCAATAAATAAGCAGAGTTTGGAAATTAAACGTGGATATATTTTAACTTGGGTATATTTATATTTACTAATGGAAAAGAAGGATTTAAAGCTAAGAAATAAGTTTATCCTGCATTTCAACTTAGTTATTTAGATTCTTTAATTTTTTAGTACAAAAATACTAACAAACCAAATTGTAAATCTTAATTTAAAACCCAATTGCTTTTAATAAATCCCTTTTTAAAATTGTAAACCCGTTCAGAAATCTGGTTCATACTGGTCGGGAATTAATTTGTATCACTTTCCTTATAAATCCACCACTCATTTTCCACTCTTCTCACTAAAACCTAACTCAGCCTCCTGTAAATTGCATAAGTATTAAATTAAAGCTGCTGATGATTTAGCATGGAGTTAAAAAAAAAGCTGCAAGTATTTGTGAGTAGTCTGGCTTACTTAGAGCAGGATCATGATTACTACCTTACATCTATCTTTTCTCTAACAATAACAAGTTTCTAATCCCCGGACCTGCTTTACCAACACCAACCTTTGCTCACTCTTGTTAACTCCTTCCATCCATAACTACAACTACAACCTGAAACTAACTATCAGGTATACACACAACATAGCTCAAGAGTCTGGTTTTTTTACCACAAACTTATTATAACTAAGCTAGTTATCCAGCCCTCTCGTTCAGCATGGTAGAAAGGCCTTCTTAAACCCAAGAAGAAGCGTGCATTAGTCAAGAGTCGACTGGATAAAGTAGGAGATGATAATATAATATGATCGAGGGGCTCAACAACACACAAACCTTTGTAGCATAAAGGACAAAACCTCCTGTAAACTCCATCCCAAGAAAACAATACCTCTCTCCACCTACTCCAACATGTTACGAGGTTTCTGTAGTAAGTTTTAGTTAGCTGGATGTAATATAAATGGTGGGTTCTGTAAGTTAAACTAACTATGGTCTAAAGTAGGAGTGGACCTCACCTAGTTAACTTTTACAAGCCCTGGTTTCTTGGGCTGGTTAGAGATTTTTTACCAGGTTGTTTTTTTCTACTTGTAGGACTAGGACTACTAGCCTAGAAGAACCTCTACTCGAGGGATTGTTAGTATGGACAGGTTAATAAGCAAGTTGTATGGAAAGTTTGTCGGACTGGATTGCATTATTGCATTATTTTTGTTGTAAATTGGGGGGGATCAGAAAGGTTGGTATTCGAGTCTAGTTGTTGAGGATATAAGAAGTTGGGAGTTTGTACTAAGAAAGATGGGTATAAGTGCTTGAGGAATAGCCTTGGTGGATGGATAGATAGAAGGAACGGGCTGACAGGTTGGTCCAGAAGAGCCCTTGCCTTAGGGCACTTTCGCCTTGTTGTCAAATTAAAATTGAGAATTATGTTCAAGAAGGCTTCTGCTTTATATATTATTGTATGGGGTGGATGTAGTACTTATTGCTTGGCAGTTGGCACTCATTATTAAATGTTTCTTGATTTACGCCTAGAGAGATTAATAACGTGTCCAGAGAGAGTAGAATCCATGCCAGGTTTATAAGGTTGAATACAGTTTGGACCGATTGCAATAATGGGAGGGATAGTACCGATTTGTATAAGATTTGTATAAGTAGATCCAATAACCTGGTCCGGAATATTCTACAGAGAAATACAGATAATTTTATGGCAGAAAGAAGGAATCTTGGCAAAATTTCAACTAAACGTCATATGAGTATTAAAAAATTATTGATAATGCCTAAGGAGATGTCAAGAGGTCAAGGGGGACTTTTTTCAAACGTTACTGATGCACTTATGTTCAGGATACCTATGATATCGTTGTTCATTTATTCGATAAGCTCTTATCGAAACGATCGAAATAAAACGAAATAAAAATATATGAATGTTTTCTAACGACGAAATGTAGTAGTATATTTAGGACATTTGTGTCACCATAGGAAGACTGTTATTTTGTAACAATATGGGAATGACACTTGAATAAAGCAAATCAATCAATCGACGAGAAAGATCTACGATTTAACGTAAAATAAATTTATAATACGCATTTCCATTGTCGATCTTAAACTATTTCATAGGTTGTTTTTGGGTGGGGTAAATTAATTTCTAACAGACCAATTTACATTTTTCTCTAGTTATAAAAAAAAATCTCAATCACTTTAAAACCTGTTGAGCTTTTTAGTATTTATAAATTATCTCCGTCTTATTATTCAAGGATGATTCGATAGGGAAAAGTTAATAACAAGATGTCAGAGCATTTGGGTAAATTGGCTCATCCGCTTCTTAAAAAGTTGGTAATGACAGTTCAAAAATAAAAAATGCTGAGTTGGGATTAAAATTGAAACAAGTGAGAATATGACTTCTATGCATATGTCAGGGTGCTTGTCGAGGTAATTACCTTACTACTTGGCTTCACAGGCTCGTCAATAATTTACTACATTGCTCTTTAATAATCCAAAAGGATGGAGATTGACTTGGGGAAAAGTAATGAAGTCAGTGGATCAATTTTACGGTTTCCATTCCCAGTTTATTATAAACCCGCATGGGTTGTATCTAGTTGTGGGGAGCAGGAGTCAATAACTAAGGTCAAGGATTTGAACCTAGTTAAAAAGTTGTTATATAAAGTTATTTTTTTAATAGGTGTAGCAAGTGTGGATAAAACCACCGCTTTAACCAGGGAAATAAAATGCAAACGGGTGCTTGGTATTGAAGGTCTTTATCAGGGTTCTATGGCAAAAGGTTTTAAAATTATTTAGGGTTTTAACTAAATTGATGTTTAAGGAAATGTTTGGGTTTGATCTTCTCTTTAACCCGATCTAAGCATAAAAACCCCAAACCCTTCACCCCAAAACCCCCATATTTACATCCCCTAAAAACCCACATATCATTATCTACACTTATTCAAGTTCAGAGTAAAAAGTAAAAAGGCAAAAGTGTGCAAAAACTCCAACAGCAGACATCATCCTACCAGAAATATTAAATGACTCAAAGTGACTGAGGATTCACTCAAGAAGATATGAAATGCATAAAATCTTATCCCAGTTAATAATAATAATAATAATCTGTCCATCCATCCCTGTTAAGTAAGTAAGTAGTAGTAGTGGTCGGAGGATGATGGTACTTGATGGATTTTTATTTAATCATTAATCGGCATATTGCAAAAAAGCGGTGGTGGTGAAAGGCTGAAGAAAGGGTTGTTAACATTAATGTTGGATTTATTGTTCCCTTTGATAAAAGACCGACCACTAGCAAAAAGGCACAACCTCATACACCCAATCCTAAACCCCAACAAATGTGTAGTAATTCTTTTTATCACTTGACCTGGAAGTGTTTTCCTCTTAACTTCATATATACATTTTTATTTACTATCCTTTATAACCTCCCGAATGCCCAAAACGCACATATTATATCTACATTCCCGTAGCACATGATGATATGGTCCATGCTTATGTAAATATTTCTGACGATAATTTTTTTTGTATCGCAGGGAAATCATTGGAAGGCGTTCCGCACCCGTCACCTCTTAACATGGGATACCTCATGTCCTACCCGTATGCCAATGGGTCACCACTTTCAACAATGGTAAGCAAAAACTACCAAATCACTTGCTTATCCTCCTCTGCTTTTTGCCAGTTCTTTTTTCAGAGCAAAATATAAGCTCGAGCTTTGCAGTTTCAGGAAAGGATACTAACTAGATAGAACGGAAATTTCGACAAATCCAGGGAACTCTGATGATAATGGATGAATTTATGTGATTTTTCTTCAAGTATGAAAGCGTGGAATGAGCTTTATTTAGTAATATTATCCTTAGGATCCCTTGTTGAGCTAATGAATCAGGTGTGAAAATGAGAAAGGTGTGTGTTGGGTGGAAAAAGTAGCGTTGCTAATTGGAAGACATGCAATTCCCACTGGGGCACATTAGGTAGCTTTTTAGCCCTAGTATCCGTTCCATTCAACGTATTAACACAACTTTAGACTCGTGAAGCTGCTGCATATTCGTGGATTTATTATCTGTTGTGGATAACAATGGGATTTTTTATGTTATAATAATAATCTTCCTCATTATTATTGTCCCTGCGGACTCCTCCGGTGCATGTGGTCGTCATTTGGTTGTTTTTTTAAAGGGAAAAATGCATTTAATTATTATAAGCGTTGGCGGAGGTAATACGTGTCGCTTGATGCTTGATCGAAAGTTAATATTATTGTTGAAGCTCCCCCGGCTTGCCCCTCTTTTGTTTGAGACCAAGAAAGAGTAAGGAAATCGTACGAAAATATCTGTACCATTTTCTAATGTGGGTGGACTCATTGTTTTTCTAGAAAATGGGATTAAAGTAGCGGATGAGGATTTATTTGGAATTAATCAATGTAGGAATGAGTATGAGGAAATGAACGAGACGGTGACGGAGTTTATTTATTTATTTTACTTGTTTACAGAACCCAATTCCATTCAACATTCTCATCATCCCCTTTATCTTATCTCGTTTTGGCTATTTGCGAAAAGATCAATAAAATATAATTCTGGTGATGCGATATGGCTCCTGCTCTGTCATAAAGTGGAGAGTTTCTGTAGAACACTCTTCTATTTTTTAAATGTACGGCAGAGCTTTTTGCGTTCTTGTGCGAATTAAAAACTTATTAGCAGTTTACTGTTTAATGCGGAAATGCAAATTAGGTGCTTAAATGATCGGTAAATGGGGTTATTTACATGTTTTGAAACCCTGAAAAGCATTTAGTCCTTAAAACCCGGGTTTTTTTTATGTCTTCCTAACTTTTGTGGAGTTCCACATTACAATAATTTTTCCAGCAAACCAAATCCTTGTCCAACCTAGTCAAGAATGGATGATATATTTATTTCCCTTTCATACTTTCCATTTAAATTACTCCAAAAGTGTAACTAATGATCCTTCTTCGGAACAAGTGGTAGTCTATGCATGTTCTGTTGTTGGTAAACAGGATTCGGGTATTTATTATCAAGTATAAGATTATAGTAGACGCTTTTTCTTGGGTCAAACTTTTAACAAGAAAGTCCATCAATAGTTAGCTCGACCATCATGTTCCATCCATTCCGTCGTAGCCATCCTCGTTATTTACCTAATGTAATTTTTGTAACGAGCCCGTTCAACCAGCCCAACTCTTACTCATTGCCCTACACTTACTACTCCAGTCTACCCTTAGTTAAGAAGGCACTTATTCAGATCTATCCATGTCCAAAATATCCTATAGTTTAGCCAAAGTCCTCAGAATGAAATGAACGAAGAAGGGCAGCTTGTTCAACTAGGTATTTCTTGAGGGATGGAAGGTTGCAGACGTACGGAAAAAGAGTACTTGAACCTTCTTCAGGGGGAAAAAATCCTGGGTACCTGTCTTGTCTCTTTCTTAGACCCTTGGAATCCTATTTTTTGCCTCCTTACTTACTTATATCCACCACAAAGCATAACATAGCTCCATAGTCCAGCTCTCGAGATTACATTTTAGAATGTAAACCAAGGCAGGAGTGGTATCTATCTACTTGGAAGGATGGAGAGATAGATAGGGAAGAGCCATTCCCATTATATTATGGAATGGAAAGAGTGTCTGCTGCTGACGAAGACAATTAGGAGTTTTAGAGTGTGAATTAGGCTCTGATTTTAACTAAGATTTTGATTTTTAAGCCCTTAGCATTACCAACAGGAGCATTACTTCAGGTTGGGAGTTGTTATTTCCCTATTGTTTAATATCTGAGTCTTCCCTTTAGCTACTTTACTTCTAATTGCTCTCCATTTATGACAGCCATTATTTTTTTACCTCACTCAAGAAGTCAGGTAGTGTACGGGTGGAAAGTAGAAAGTAGTAGCTCGGTAGATAAGAAGAGTAAGGCTTCTAGATATAGATAGGAATTCCAAATACGAAACTGGATTAACCACGTAATTAATGAATTTGTGGAAGGTAGTAGTAGGGAAATTGCTGAGAGATACTTGAAACGTACTTGAACGTTTCAAGCCGACCTTATTCCTTTATACTGGGTGGACCGTAAACATGTATCCAAACAAACTTTTAGACCTAGTTTTGTTACCATGGTATTTCAAGAATA